>JAGDQP010005187.1:0-36279 GCA_022664845.1 Lepisma saccharinum
ACTACCTCCGTCTGCTGCAGCCACTGCACACTCCTGTTCCACGACGCCTGACGTAGTATGGAGACCGACCTAACACACCACCACCAGCAGTCCGGCGCTGCGGTCGCCGCGACACCACTGCCAACCCATACATCTGACGTGTTGCCAACTACAGGTGTTTCCATTATTCTGATAAACATCTGTATGTCTCTACACCTTATGGTTCAAGAGATATATTTTGATACTGACAACGGGATTCCTGCGGAGCGGTAATAGTTGTGGTATGTTCTTAGTGAGTCAAACAATGTTTATACCAAGTTTAGTGCTGCTATGACTAAAATAATGGAAGCAATATGAAAAAAAAAGAGATTTTTATAGAAAGTAGGCTGGCAACACTGGTAAGTGAATTTCTCGGCAACGTATGCTCTCTGAATGTATTTGTATTGCGTCGAATAATGTTTGGTGCAGCTAGGTATAACTGGATGGAAGCAATTCTTAGAATTGATTTTTTTAGAAAATGGGCTGCCAATACTGAATCACTGCACCAATCAAAACTGTTCAAAGTGCTCTGAGCTAGTTTAACTAAAACTTTTCGAAGAACATCTCAAGCATATCTTTACACTTTGTGATCCCTGAGATTTCATTTCTAGACATGGACGGACGAACTGACACCATGAGCGGGATTAGAAGGTCCATTTTGCTATAGGTTTGCTATTAAGAGACCTAAAAGCAGCGATAGCCGCAGTAGTAGTAGTACGTGGTAGTAGAAATATTGAACTCTACTTCACATTAGAAAATTAAGCCTATGTAAGCCTTCACTGTTCAACTTTTTAACAATAGTCAACTATGGACGATAATAGTATTTTGATTTCAGCGATGGCCGCTCAATGGATTCTGCTGGAGCCAATTCGACAATGCAATGCAATCTCAAATTCACTGTCACTAATCATGGGCGGATCTATGATGGCGCATTGCCTCCCAGTTATTTCAGAATTACTAAATGTTTCATTATAAACGATAGCTTTTACAGTAATTGCACCCCCAAGGTCTCTCTCTTCCTCCCATTTGTCACTTCCACAAGAAAGTAATAAATAAGTAATTGAAATTGTAAAGGTCTATAAGGATTACTCTGTATTAACGTTGCCATCAGTAATTAATACAAGCGATGGTAAACCAAGTGGGAACCCCCATCAGCCACTTGTAGGTAAACTAGCCTAGTATGACTTAGACTCAAGAACTTTAAGCTCCGAAGCTCATTAATCTTCTCGGAAGAGTTGGAGCAATTACAGCTAGCGTTCAATAAAATAAGTAATCACTAAATTGTTTTATTCAAGAACATTTCTGACATATATTACTTTACATTCTTAAGTTCTTTAAAAAAAAAGTCAATCGGTTTTCAGATTACGTTTCTTTACTAAAATTAGTAAAAGCTTCTTGAAATGACTGTTAACAGTAAAATATAGAAGTATCATAATTGAATTAGATATCAAACGGAAAAAATAATTTAAAAATAAAGATTATCAATAGTAATCTACAATTTGAATAACAATAGTGACGACCAGGATTTGAACCCATGACAAAATTAAATTTCAATATGAGTCCACTGCGGTAACCCCTCGTCCAGCCTATTAAACACTGAGAAATATTTATTTTACTGGATTTCAATGTAAGAGTGTGAATTGATACCACATTAAGTGTTCATAATTTATAATTATTATTTTAGAATCTTTTTTTTATTTGTAACCTGTTATTTATTTGTGAAAATAATTACAATATCATATTTGTTCTGTAATGGGTTTTAATGTCGGATTATGTTCATATTTTTCAACGTCAGGAAATTTCCCTATACTGCGGTAAATTCCCTCTGCGAGGGAAGTAACTGGGAATTTGGGAAATAATATCTAAGGACATGCGACAATCTTTTATACCTATAGCTGTACCTTCATACCAAATTTCGTATCTCTAGCTCAGACGGTGTGGAAAATTGATTTCTAGGGTTCGCCATGTTGGATTCAAGATGGCGACTTTTTCAACATTTTGTAATATTCTCATAGCCTTCTTGTCATTTTCTACCTCCATACCAAATTTCATGTCAGTAGCTCCAGCCGTTTAGGCTGTGAATTCTGCACAACAATGGGTTTGGCGGTCATTTTTTTTATCAAAGATGGCGATTTTTTAAAAATGTCGGATTCTTTCCTTTATCTACTCATGGTCATACACCTTCATGCCAAATTTGGTATTTCTAGCTCCAGTAGTTTGGCCTGGAAATTTTGATGATCAGTCAGTCAATGAGCGAGTGATCATGGGGCTATATATTGTATGGACTCGCTTTGTTCGCTGGAGGCGCTGCACCCAGACCCCCGTGGGGTTTCGCGCCTCTTCATGGTTTTGCGCGGCCCCCTTTATGGTAACCAGAATCTCCTGGGGAGACTTCGCACTTATGGTGTCCATCTGGAGAGATTTGCCCCATTTATTGTAACCTAATCTTGGTCATACACCTTCATACTAAATTTGGTTTCTCTAGCTACAATGGTTTGGAAAATGGTTTTTTGGGTGCCATTTTGGATTAAAGATCGCGACTTTTTAACGTTTTCTTATACTGTCCTAAGTTACTCGTGACGATACGCCTTGATTTCATTTCTCTAGTTCGAACTATGCGGAATATAAAAATTTGGGCGGTCATTTTGGATCCAAGATGGCGAATTTTTCAAGAGGCTGGAATAGTTTCCTAATCTGCTCTTAATAATAAACTTTTATGCTAAATTTCATATCTCTCGCTGAAACGGTTTGAAAAAATGGAATTTGGGGTCCATTTTGGATTCAAGATGGCATCCTTGGGTACATAATATAATATTCTGGCAACCTACTAACGATTTTACAACTTCATGCCAAATTTGATGTTTCCAGCCTTAGTGTTTTTTTTTTTATTTATTTATTATTAAGTTTCAGATACAGCTTGAGTTGCCATTTTAGACAGAAACAAAATAACAATGCAACAAACTAGATAACTTCACTACAAACTAAATAACAGGAAATTAAATTTTAAACAACACATAACACAGCAATTGATATAAAAAAACATAACGATTATACTACACAACAGGAATAACTCTCATATTTGTATTTAGCGTTCGATGGAAAGTGTTTTCAGATCCGAAAATATCAATATTTGAATCAAGGTTATTGTACATAATTACTAGTCTATGGAATAAGGAGCGCTGCAGTATATTTAGTCTAGGCATGGCACAGTGAAGGAGCTTATTATTTCTGGTTATTCGCAACGGAACACGGAAGTAAAATTTAGATATCAACTCTCCAGTTCTAAGATTACCGTTAAGTTTAGACTGTGTATTATATACAACAAAAATTTTGGCGGCCATTTTGGATCCAAGATGGCAACTTTTTCAACGTTTTGTAATATTTTCCTAAACTATTATTGATCATGTACCTTCGTGCCAAATTTCTTTATCTCTAGCTCAAAAGATTTGGAAAATGAATTTTTAAAGTTCGTCATTTTGGATTCAACATCTTTGAAAACATTTTGTATCATATTCGTAACCTATTATTGATGGTATACCATCAAACCAAATTTCATTTCAGTAGCCCCAGCCGTTTATGCTGTGTATTCTATAAAACAATGGGTTTGGCGGCCATTTTGGATCCAAGATGGCGACTTTTTGAGATCATCGGACTTTTTCCTTTAGCTACTATTGTTCATACACATTCATCCTAAATTTGGTGTTTGTAGCTCCAGTAGTTTGGTCTGGGAACATTGATTAGTCAGTGATCATTGTTTAGCAACCTCCTAACTTGGGGTGTTTTGGGGGCTTCGCCCCATTTATCGTAACAAGACTCCCTAAAGCAATGCTCCGGATGTTGCTGATCTGACCCTCTAGGGAGGGCTGCGCTCCCCTGTGGAGGTTTGACCAATTTATTGCAACCTGCTCGGTACGCCTTCATAAAAAAATATATTTCTCTTCTTCGAACGGTGCGCAAAGTGGTTATTTTAGCTCTTTCCCAAAATGTTTAAATGTATTCCTAAACTACTCGTGATGAAACACCTTTATGCCAAATTTCGTGTCTAGTTTAAACGGTGTAAAAATAGAAATTTGGCCGCCATTTTGGATCCAATATGGTGTCATTGGATACGTTTTCTAACATTTTGGTAACCTACTAGTGATGATGATCCTTTGTACTAAATTTCATTTCAGTAGCCCCAGCGGTTTACGCTGTGTATTCTATACAACAATGGGTTTGGCAGCCATTTTGCATTCAAGATGGAGATCTTTTCTACATTTTGTAATATATTTCTAAACTACTAAAAAATCGCGTACGTTCATACCAAATTTTGTATCTGTAGCTTAAACGGTGTGGAAAATGGATATTTGGGGCCCGCCATTTTGGATCGAAGAAAGCAATTTTATCAACATTTTTTAAAATTCTCGTAAGCTATTAGTGATAATGTACCTCTGTCCAAAATTTCATTTCAATAGCCCCAAATGTTTAGGCTGTGTATTCAATATAACAATGGGTTCGGCGGCTATTTTTGATCCAAGATGGCGATTTTTTAATACGTCGGACTTTTTCCTTTACCTACTCTTGATCATACAAATGCATACCAAATTTAGAGTTTCTAACTCTAGTAGTTTGGCCTGGGAATATTGATGATCAGTGAGTGAGTGAGTGACCATGGGGCTATATATTATATGGACTCGTTTTGCTTCGCTGGGGACGCTGCCTCCAGGGCCGGTGGGAGATGGGCTCCCAGCTTGGGCTTTTGAGGGACAGCGCCCCTTTATTGTGACCAGAATCTCCGGGTTACTGTTCCCCTTGGTGCCGATTTGCCCTCAAACTCCCGGGAGGTGCTATTCCCCCATATGGGAGATTTGCCCCATTTATTGTTACCTACTCGTGATGGTACACGTTCATACCAAATTTCGTTCTTCTAGCTTTAGTAGTTTGAAAAATGGGTTTTTGGTCGCCCATTTTCTATTAAAGATGGCGACTTTTTTAACGTTTTCTTGTATTGTCGTTACATACTCGTGATGGTATACCTTCATATATAATTTAATTTTACTAGGTCGAGCGGTGTGGAATTTTGGGCAGCCATTTTGAATCCAATATGGCGACTTTTAAAAAGTTTTTTTTCCTAAATTACTCGTGATATCACGCCTTAATCTCAAATTTCGAATCTCTAGCTCAAACGGTGTGGAAAATGAATATTTCTGTCCGCCATTTTGGTTCCAAGATGGCATTTTTGAATATATTTTTTAATATTTTCGAAGCTTACTAGTGATGATGTACGTTTGCACCAAATTTAGTGTTACTAACCGGAGAGGTTTAGGCTGTGTAGTCTATATAACAATGGGTTTGGCGGCCATTTTGGATCCAAGATTGCGACTTTTCAAAATGTAATTTTTTTTTCTAAACTACCTGTGATAATACACCTTCATGCCAAATTTGGTAGCTCTAGCTCAAAGTGTTAAAAATGGACCCTTGGTCCGCCATTTTGGATTCAAGATGGCGTGTTTTGATACATTATGAACATTTCTGTAACCTACTAGAGATAATGTAATTGTACCTTCGAACCAAATTTCATTTCAGTAGCCTCAGCCGTTTAGGTTTTGTATTCTATACCGCAATGGGTTCGGAGGCTATTTTGAATCCAAGATGGAGATGTTTTCAACATTTATAATTATTTTCCTAAACTACTAGTGATAGTGATGGATGTGGAATTCTAGGGTCAGGTTTTTTGGATTCAAGATTATGTCTTTGGAGATATTTGGTAATATTTTCGTAACCTACTAATGATCTAGTTACACATCAAATTTCATTTCAGTAACCCCAGCCGTTCAGACCGGCTATGATGTTCTGAACTACTGGTCATGGTACACCTTCATATCAAATTTCATTTATTTAGCTCAAACGGTGTCCAAAATGTGTTTGGATCGAAGATGGCAACTTCTATAAAGTTTGAGAAAATTTTTGTAACCTACTGGCGATAATGTACCTTCGTACCAAATTTCAGTTTAATAGCCCCAGTAGTTTAATCTCTCTATTCTATACAACAATGGGTTTGGCGCAAATTTTGGATTCAAGATGGTGACTTTTTTAAAATGTCGGATTTTTCCCTTTACCTACTCATGGTCCTACACCTTCATACACAATTTGGTGTTTCTAGCCCCAAGTAGTTTGGCCTGTGGATTTATATGGGTGAGTCAGTCAGTGAATCAGTGAGTGAGTGTGTCAGTGTCCATGGGGCTGTATAGTATATGGATGGGTTCGCTCTGCTTCGCTGAGGGCGCTGACCTTAGACACCTATGAGGGATGCAGCCCCATCTTCATTAGTTTTGTGGGACTGCGTCCCTTTATCTTAACCGGAATCTCTCTGCGGGACTGAACCACCGTGGTGTCCATCTGCACCTTACAACGGGGTAGGGGGGTGAGGGTGATACGCCCGCAAAGGGGAGTTTTTCTCCATTTATTGTAACCGACTCTTGGTCATACACCTTCATACAAAATTTCGTGTTTCTAGCTCAAGTAAGTCAGTGAGTGACCATGGGTTCGCTTTGCTTTGCTGTGGGACTGCCCGAAAACTCAGTGAGGGGCTGCGCTCCCAAATTCAGTTGCGTTGGAGATGCACCCCCTTTATCTTAACCAGAATCTCTCTGCCGGACTGACCACCATGGTGTCCAACTGAACCCTACCACGAGGGGCTGCGCCCCCAAAGGAGAGGTTTGCCCGATTTATTCTAACCTACTATTGATCATACACTTTCATACTAAATTTCTCTAACTTCAGTTGTTTGGAAATTGGGTTTTTGAGCGACCATTTTGGAACCAAGTTGATGATTTTTTAAAACTTTTTTTATATTGTCGTGACCAGCTTGTGACGGTACACTTTCAGGTAAAATTTCATTTACCTAGCTCCAACGTTGTGGAAAATGGGATTAAGGGTAGACATTTTGAATACAAGATGGTGGCTTTTCGAAAATGTTGGAATATTTTCGTAAAGTGTTCTTGGTCATACACTTTCAAACTAAATTTGGTGTTTCTAGCTCAAGCGATTTTGAAAATTGATTTTTAAGTGCCGATATATTCGATTCAAGATGGTGACTTATAGAAAATTTAAAAATATTTTAGTAACTTAAGAGTAATGTTGTACCTCCATGCCAAATTACATTTCTGTAGCCCCAGCCGTTTAGACTGTATCTATACAAGAATAGGTTTAGCGGCCATTTTGGATCCAAAGTGGCGACCTTGTTAAATATCGGCGACCTTTTTTCCGTTACCTACTCCTGGTCCTACACCTTGATACCAAATTTGTTGTTTCTAGCTTCAGTAGTTTGGCCTGTGAGTTTTGAAGATCAGTCAGTGAGTGTGTCAGTCAGTGACTATAGGATTTTATAGTATGTGGACTTGCTTTGTTTCGCTAAGGGCGCTGTCCCCAGACACCCGTGGCAGGCTGCGTCACCAATTTCAATAGTTTTAGGGTGCTGTGCCCCCTTTATCTTAACCAGAATTTCTCTGCCGGACTGCACCGCCATGGTGTTCATCTGTACCCTCTCACGGGGGAGGGGGGCATTTTGCCCCATTTATTGTAACCTACTCTTGGTCATACAACTTGATTTAAAAATTTCGTTTCAATAGCTTCAATGGTTTATAAATTGGGTTTTTGGGCGACCATTTTGGATTCAAGTTGACGACATTTTGAAATCTTTCTTATATTTTCGTCACCTACTTCTGGTGGTACACCTTCATGTAAAATATCATTTATCTAGCTCTAATGCTGTGGAAAATGGGTTTTCGAGCAGTCATTTTGAATGCAAGATGGAAAAATTTCCAAAATGTTGTAATATTTTCCTAAAATATTCTGATTGTGCACCTTTATGCAAAATTTCGTATCACTAGCAAAAACGGTGTCGAAAATGGATTTTTAAGTCCACCATTTTTAATCCACGATGGCATCTTTGGATACATTTTGTAAAATTTTTATAATATAATGGTGGTAGTGTACCTTCATGCCAAGATTGGTGTTTCTAGTTGCAGCCGTTTAGGCTGTGTTTTCTATTAAACAATGGGTTTGGCGGCCATTTTGGATCCAAGATGGCGACTTTTTCAAAATGTCGGATTTTTTATTTACCTACTCATGGTCCTACACCTTCGCGCCAAGTTTGGTGTTTCTAGCTTCAATAGTTTTGCCTGTGAATTTATATGGATGAGTGAATCAGTCAATTAGTGAATCAGTGTCCATGGGGCGTTATAGTATATGGACCCGCTTTGCTTCGCTGGGAGCGCTACCCCCGGACCCCGTGGGAGCTGTGCTCCCAACATCAGCGGTTGGGGCGCTGGGCCCCCTTTATCGTAAACACTGTGTGGCCGACTCCATGGTACAAACATACCACCCACCTTGGGGGGGGGGGGGGCTACTCCCCAACATGGGTTTATTCCATTATTTTTGTGACCTACTCCTCACGGTACACCTTCACACCAAATTTCGTTTGTCTAGCTTCAGTGGCTTAAAAAAATGGGTTTTCGGGCGGCCATTTTGGATTAAAGATTGCGACTTTTTAAATGTTTTATTATATTGTCGTGACCTACTTGTGAAGGTACACCTTCATGTAAAATTTCAGTTCTCTAGCACAAACGGTGACAAAAACGATTTTGGGGCGGCCATTTTGAATCGAAGAAAGCGACTGTCCCAAAACATTTTATTATTTTCCTAAACTGCTAGTTATAATACACCTTTATACTAAATTTCGTACCTCTAGCTCAAAATTTGCATAAAATGAAATTTAAAGTCCGCCATTTTGGATCCAGGATGGGGTCTTTGGGTACATTGTGTTATATTTTCGTAACTTACTATTGATAATGTACATCCATACAAAATTTCATTTCAATAGCCCCAGTAGTTTAGGCTGAGTATTCTTTACAACAATAGGTTTGGCGGCCATTTTGGATCGAAGATGACGATTTCTAGAAAGTTTGAGAATATTTTTGTAATATACTAGCGATAATGTACCTTCGTACCAAATTTCAATTCAATAGCCCCAGTAGTTTAAGCTCTCTATTCTATACAACAGTGGGTTTGGAGCAAATTTTGGATTCAAGATGGCGACTTTTTTAAAATGTCGGATTTTTCCTTTACCTACTCATGGTCCTACACCTTCATACAAAATTTGGTGTTTCTAGCCCCAAGTAGTTTGGCCTGTGAATTTATATGGGTGAGTCAGTCAGTGAATCAGTGAGTGAGTGAGTGAGTCAGTGACCATGGGGCTATATAGTATATGGATAGTATATGGATGGATTCACTCTGCTTCGCTGGGGACGCTGACCTTAGACACCTGTGAGGTATGCAGCCCCATCTTCATTAGTTTTAGGGGGATGCGCCCCTTTATCTTAATCGGAATCTCTCTGCGGGACTGAACCGCCGTGGTGTCCATCTGCACCTTACCACGGGGGGGGGGGGGGAGAAGCCGTGAGCTACTTGAGCTACCGTGAGCTACCTTAATGCAAAATGTCATTTATCTAATTGAAACGGTGTGCAAAATGGGCTTTTCGAGCGACTATTTTGAATCCCAAAATGGAGACTTTTCCTAAATTTTGTAATATTTTTAAACTACTCGTCATAATGCACCTTTATGCCAAATTTCGTATCTTAAGTTCAATCGGTGTCGAAAATGGACTGTTATGTCCGCCATTTTGGATCCAAGATGGCGACTTTTGGTGAAATTTAGGTATTTTTTTTAAATCTACTAGTGATAATTTACCTTTTTATCAAATTTAATTTCAGTATCTTCAGAGATTTAGCCTCTCTATTCCATACCACAATGGATTTGGCGGCCATTTTGAATGCAAAATGCCGACTTTTTCGACATTTTGTAATATTTTTCTAAATTTCTAAAGATGATGTACGTTTATTTCAAATTTCGTATCTGTAGCTTAAACGATGTGGAAAATCGATTTTTAAAACCCGCAATTTTGTATCCAAGATTGACTCTTTGAATACACCTCGTAATATTTTTGTAACGTACTAGTGATAGTATACCTTCGTACGAAATTTCATTTCAATAGGACCAACCGTTTAGGCTGTGTGTTATCTAGAACAATGGGTTTGGCGACCGTTTTGTATTAAAGATAGCGACTTTTTCAAAATGTCGGATTTTTCCCGTTACCTACTTATGATCCTACACTTTCATATCAAATTTGGTGTTTCTAGCAAGAGTAGTTTGGCCTGTGAATTTATATGGATGAGTGTTTCAGTGAATCTGTCAGTCAGTGGATCAGTGTCCATGGGCTATATATTAGCCCAGTAAACAAAGACCCAAATAAGTCGATAGTAATTGGGGTTTCTTCATTCAACCACATATTTTAACATGGGGAAGATAGGAGATTGGCTCACGGTTGCGACTAGCGCCACTACCCCCTTCTAGCGGGCATTTTTTCTAACTACTCTGGCTGTCTTTACACTACCCGATTATTACCGCCATCTACCTGCGTTATCACTAACTACCTGATTATTACCGCCATCTACCGGCATTATTACAAACTACCTGATTATTACCGCCATCTAACGGCGTTATCACTAACTACCTGATTATTGCCGCCATCTGGCGGCCATTTCTGTAACTACTCAGGCTGTCTTTACACTACCCAATTATTACCGCCATCTACCGACATTGCAATCAACTATTTAATTATTAAGGCCATCTACCGACATTGCAATCAACTACCTAATTATTACTGCCACCTAGCGACATTGCTATTAACTTCTTGAATAGTTTTTACAGCTAAGCAATTAGTAATTAGCTTTTTTATGCAAATGTTATTAGAAGTGTGTCGCTAGCTGCTGCTTTACACCAAGTGAATGTTGGACATACCGACTACTTTCTCCTTTCTCTATTTATTATATGAATTTATTTGTTTGTAATTGAAAAGTGTAAAATGTTGCTTATTATTGTAGCTATGAAGTACTTGTTGTTTCGAATAATAATATTTTGTTACTGCGGCAATAAACTTTTCTTTAGGTTTAATTTATATGAAAGAATTGAAATCAAACTTGCTGTTGTTTGAATGTATTGCTTAGCACTTTGTATGTGTGGAAAAGCAGCTCTTTGAAAACAGAAGTTGTTGTGGTTATTGCATAACTAGTAAACGGAAGTATCCAACAATGCAAAATTATCATGCGAAGGGCAAATTATTTTGTTTCAAATCTATTGAATCAAAAACAACCTTGATTTTTTATTAGAGATAGCACGCACACCCATGGTAGACTAGCTATATTCAATTTTAAATTTCTCTAAAAATGTAATTTGTTTCATAAACTTTTTAAGCAAATTTCCTTAAGAATCATCTATTAGCAATAGTCTAGTTACATTAATTTTCGATATTATGGAAAGAAAAAAAAACTTGTAATCTGAAAACCCAAGGTGAAATTAGCCAAGAGAAGTGAGTTAATGCTATAGTTGTTTTTGACTGCATAAGAAGAATGCTCGATTGTACTGTCAATGCAACACCTTTCGCTACTTTTCCTCCTCTTTCGAAAGTAATGTTATCTAGTTCATGTAGCATTTGTTAAATATATTATGGAATCATCATCAGATTTTAATGGCCGAGGGGATGTAAACTATGTGGATTTATCATCACTTATAACATAAAATTTTACTGTACTGTACACCGTGCCTGTGATTTGTAGTGTAAATTTATCAAATAAAAAATAACGAGCTTCTTCTAGAGCTCTAGCTGCTTTTCTAAATATTTTTGAAGCGTTGACAATTGCTGGTCAATGTCATCATGTTTTATAGACTGAGACACGTATATGAAATTAATGAAACTGCTGTGTCCGTCTGGAGAATTGCATTTGTTGATTTAGAAGCTGCTATATTGTACGGAATATACTGTTGTTTGTATTGCTGCTACACAATCTAATACATGTTTCGCCGCTGGGAGGAAATATTTATATATTACCCCGATAGCATACGGTTTAAAATTCTCAGTATGTACGTTGGACCACAGATTTCTCGGAAGATGCACACACATTCAAAATTTTAAATAAAACTAATATTAATATTATAAACTGCTGGGAAACTCCTAAAAATTCCAGCAAAAGAGAAATGCAAAGTGTAAAATTGAAGGAGTTAATAATGTAATAAACTTTAACTTGCAGAAAAAACTCAGTCACTTAGAAAATACGTTTATTAAATAACAAAAACTTCTATTAAAATTGTTATATTTCTCTTTCATTCTCTACGTCATAAATATAAAAGATTTGAGCTATAAGTATCACAATGCAAAAGGTATTTTCAGGAACTGCTTCTTCAAAATCCATTATAATTTTAATATTGTTTATTTCGTTAACAACAACTTGCTTTCGTTTACTTGTATTAATAACATACATTGGACGATTTTCTATAAACTGTTTCGGAGATTAAAACATATCAGTATTTTTCTGTTACACGTTTAAATGTGTAATTAAATTAAAACTGTGTAGCTATCGTACATTTTAAGATAATCTACTTCTATGATCTGGTAATATCTAGGTTTAAGTTCTCACGAGGGAAGATTTCGTTACGAGCATTTTAAAAATAGATATTCTTAATCTTACATGCATCAAACTTACTAGCATCTTTCTCCTGAGTATTATCATCACAATTTGTTTGAAAAAGAACTATTACAAAATCGGGCATATCAAACCGCAGTGAATTAAACGGTGTTGTTCAATCAAATTCGAAGTAAGAACCTGAAGCATATCGTTGAACACTTTGATACGTGTGAAATTGAATTGGTATTCGAGGTTGCCGAAGCGGATACGCTTTAAATTTCATTGCATATATTTTTTTCGTATTCGACAACTGGCATTCTCAGTTCCATTGAAGTAATCACTAATTTAGCAGGATGAGCTAACGTAGCATCATCTAAAGTACCATCTGCTTACTTTGTTTTCCAGCGATAAAACATCATTATTAGCACTTCTTTTAAATGTTATTCGAAGTTCACTCTTCCACATGATTTCCTTATAATCACTAAAGAAACCAAACAGTAAACGTAGTGGAAGCAACACTGTATTCTCTTTCCGTGGAAGTTTCGCATCAGTAATTAAACCACCAAACTTAAAATATTCAAGCTCAGGCTTTGACAATCGACATGTGGCAATAGCAGTTGATGTGATTCTTGGATAATTCACTCAACAACAGTACCATGTTTTCTTATTTCTACCTGCGAAAACAAATATGGAACAAAATTATCTATTAATATTATATTTGACCCTGCAGTAAAATTTCCTCCAGCATCTCTTCCAATGACTTCATATTTGATGTATAAATCACCGTAGTACGCGTGCACAAATCCATCTCCCGAACTGATGTGAAATTCAATGTATTTATTTGGTTCATTCAAGTTATTAAATGTATGACGATTCAGTGGGAAGATTGATACTCATACCTTTCAATATATTCCATCTTTCAAAAAACAACTATATTATATTCTGCTTTGTTTTGCTATAAAAATTATTGTAATTAATTTTTTTAAGAGTCGTCATTTTTAATCATGAGCATTGCACTTGTTATCGCACCACCAAAACTAATTGGTTCATGCAATTCATTACTAACACTTATTTCAGTGGAACGTATATGACTCTCTTGTATAGGAAAAAATAATGGATCTTGACTTTCATAAACAATTGGTTCTAAAAATTCTGTCAATGGTTTAAATGCTGCTAAAATATTCGTTTCCTTGTGCTTATATTCACCATCTGCTACAATCATTCATCTTGCTAAATTACAGTGTATATCAAATGTTTCAATACTTAAAATCTTTGTAAGAAATTGACCCACATGAGTCTCTTCTGGCTTAAGATCGGTATTATTCGTGAAACCTTGTAACTTACCAACAGCCCACATTAAAATTTTCTGCAAGTGGTGTAACTTCAATGCGATGTGTCACATGATTTTCATTTAGAAGCACTTCTTTGGGTAGTGTTGTTTCTAATGTTGATACATTAAATTTACCCGATGGTATATTACGTTTCTCTCCGTTGTAGAAGTAGGTATTGCTATTTTTTGTTACATTTGGTGTTAGGTACATACTATAGAATCCAATCAGTACAATTTTCAAATTATAATTTTATTATCGATTTTATTATGAAGATTCAGTCCAAGCTTTGGTGTAGTTCCGAATAAGTGCAACACAATCATTTCTTTTTGAAATAAAAGACAATGCAATATACCATTTTTATGCATCATTCATTAGGTAATCAAGTTTCAATCTTTCAATAGCTTGACGAAAACTATAACTGTCAGCTATAAACTTTAATAGTAAGTGACCGCAAATTATATCATTAAAGTGTTGAATTCGATCACCATTATATTCAAGTATTGGGTTATTAGGATTCAAATATTTAATCAAAGACTTGGGAGGTACTCCACCAAATTAATCGAATATACAAGCTTTATTATTTTCATACCAATAACATATCCAGTGAGTTCCAGTATTAAGTGATTGATCTAAGTTAACAACAGAACATTCTTGTTTTCACGGTGGTGTAACTGGTAAATTATCACTCATATACACACCTTTAAACTTTTTTTATATTCATTTCTTTAGCTATACGTTCGATATCATAATTGTTGAGCGCTTTTTTACTCTGTTTAACTCATTCAGGAGCTTTTTCTTTCTTTGTTTAAGTCCTTTACATTTAGCTAGAATTGATGATTCTATAACTTCATTGTGACGCTTTTGTTCTTCTAACTTTTGTTTATTTCTCTTTGCATCGATTTCTGCTTCAGATATAGCTGCTGAACCTTCAAGACTACCAACAGCTCCCAATGCAGCAAGTATCGCAGGAATTGTAAATATGAAACCACCTGTTTTCGGTTCATTACGTAGTTTCTACAACTGCGCTAAACTTAACGTTAGAGCCACATTATTTACCAGGTGTATGCATTAGTAGTTTCCGGTTTACTTAAGAAATGGCGCCAGCGAAAAGTACGCAGCGTATTCATTTGACACATACGTCATTTTGTTCGTCTGACAAACTACAAACACACACAAGTTGAGTCCGCTAAACACTAGCGTCTTTGTTTTATCGTTCAGTGATCATGTCGAAATTTGTGCCTGAAAAAGAACATTTGGGGCACGCATTGCTTTTTTTATTTAATCAAAAGAAAAAGGCTGTTGAAAATCGTGTGCTGGTAGAAACATATGGTGAACACGCTCCATCGATTAGAACATGTGAGACATGGTTTCGACAATTTAAAAGTGGTGATTTCAATGTGAAAGACAGTGCGCCCTGTGGTAGACCACAAAAGTGCAAAAACGAGCAATTGCAGGTGTTATTGGAGGATGACCCAACTCAAACTTAACAGCAATTGGCAAAAGCATTAAATGTGTCACAAGAATCAATCAGCAGACGTTTACGAGCAATGGGGAAGATCAATAAACTGGGTAAATTGGTCCATTTGATTTGAATTAACGTCAAATGGAAAACCGCAAAGTCACTTGTGAAATGCTGCTTCAACGCCACGAAAGAAAATCCTTTTTGTATCGAATTGTGACGGGTGACGAAAAATTGATTTATCTTGAAAACCCGAAGCGCAAAAAATCGTGGCTTTCGCCTGGCGAAGCCGGTCCTTCAATACCAAGGCCAAATCGCTTCGGCAAGAAGACCATGCTTTGTGTCTGGTGGGACCAGAGCGGTATTGTGTATTATGAACTCTTGAAGCCCGGTGAAACAGTTAATGCACAACGCTATCGCCAACAAATGATTAATTTAAATCACGCATTGATCGAAAGACGACCGGAATGGGCCCGAAGACATGGCAAAGTGATTGTCTTACACGACAATGCGCCGTCTCACACAGCAAAACCAGTGAAAGACACCTTGAAATTGCTTGGATGGGACATCCTTCCGCACCCGCCGTACTCCCCAGACCTGGCGCCATCTGGCTATCACCTCTTCGCATCAATGGGGCACGCACTCGCAGAGCAGCAATTTCGAAGACGTTGGAAAATGGCTCGACGAATGGTTTGCCGCAAAAGACAAGCAGTTTATCTGGCATGGTATGCATGAATTACCTGGAAGACGGGCGAAATGTGTAGATGCCGATGACCAATATTTTGAATAAAAGAAAATTAATTTCCCTTGAAAATTACGTGTTTTCTTTACCAAAGAAACAGGCAAAGCTTATGCATACACCTGGTAAGCATTTTTGTTTCTTCGTAAGTTGTGCTTTATTTAACATATTGTTAAAATTTAATGACCAATTCCTGTGCTGGAATTTGAAATTTTACACCTTTTGCTTTCATAATATAAAAATACTATATTATATTCACGAATTTTGAATTGAATTTATTCGACAACTACAGCTCAGGCTGCTACGCTGCATTTTGACTAAGTTTAAGAAAAAATTCAGCAATGTATAAACTCATCCTATTTTTCGTTTCGTATTCATTGTCATTGCTACTCCTAATGAAGCTAATTTTTCACCTAAACCAGCATCTTTGCTAACAACTCTATCAAAAGCTTTAAACTCTAAGTCTTGATCAGCTCTATGCCCATCTGATAAATCTTTAAAGTTCTTATAAGCAATATCATGCTCTCGACATGTTTGATCTATTTATACCTCAATCACCTTTCGCAAATCTTTCATCCAAACGAGTACCAGGACCACAGAATTCATAGCCAAGGAGGTGTAGTTCAAAGGGTAATTTATTAATATCATCATTCACTAAACATTTACCTTCAATAGGTTGCCAAAATATTGGTGGAAGCATATGCATGATTTTTATGAGGTAACCTAAACCCTTTGGGTTTGAAACAATAAAATTGCATAAACGAGAGGAAATCATATCCATTATACCCGCTTTCTCATTATAAATGTTTTTGTTGCCTGCTGCTTCTTCACATGCTATAACTAATAATCTATCTACTAACTTTCTAACATCATACGTCCAAATAAACTGTTGCGGCATATTTGTGTAGCGCTTAATTCCCTTTCCTTGCTTTCTTACTTTTAAACCTTCACTTTTAGTTTTCAGTTCAAGCCAAATAGGTTTAATTAATGTCTTGTACTTATCACTGGAGCTTGATTTCACTCTATTTTGTGATGGATCATGATTATGATATAAAGCATTTCTCATCTTTTATATTTTCTTATAAGTTCCATAATTTTCATCAGTGAAACCTACCGGTTACTTACGAGTTATAACCTCCCATAAACCTTCTGTTCCTTTAATTTTTTCATAGATCGGAGCCGATGGATCATGTGCAATCTTACTCTCACTATAATAATTAAATCATCATTATAAAGAAAATATAATTTCAAATCTTCCACTGCACTACTCCATCTATATCAATGGAATATAAACCAAACACTTCATCTTTATCTGATCCTTTAGTACTCAAGTATCGACTTACTAATGGGCCTAACTGAATTTCTTTATCTTCATCATCATCATTTTCCGTTTCTTTAGTCTCTGGTAATGCCTTAGGGGAACAAATAACCGTTTCTCAAATGAGGTTTCTCATGGTGTTGGTGCATAATTATTTATATTTTGTTGTGCTACAGGTATAAGTTCTGTAATTATATTTCTGTTGTCATCGGTTACTCCTTTAATTCCTTTTCCTAAGCTTTCAATCGCCTCAATCAATGGTTTCTCTTGACGTTTTTGCTTTTCATAATAGCTACGGTGACTTTCTTTCGATTCTTTAAAACGTTTCGCCAAGACATTGTGTAATTCAATATTATTTGATTTTCGTTTTGACATTATAAAAAATACTATATTATATCCGCTTTGGCATTATAAAAAGACATAACATACGTATATTAATTAAATCACTAAACATTAAAAACGTAAATGACAAACAATCACTCGATTATAAAGAAATTATCGATTTGCTTTCGATACTTTCCATTGTTAAACTTTCCCGTTATATCGATTATTATAAAGCCATAGGGCTTCTTCCATACAATAGAACAAATATTCTTAAATTTATTAAATGACATGTCACCAACAACAAGTCCATTATAAATATGCTTTAAATTCGTGTTATCTTGAAGAAATAAACGTAAGAAATTTTCATTATCTCTAATAAGTTGTTTTGGAACTTTACTATTTGTTTGTGCTAAGTAAAAACAATCCATTCCTTTATATCTACCCTGTGTGAAGTAATTCCGTACCTCATTCCGATCCTCTAATATATAGTCATCAAATATAATAACAGATTGTTGCTTGCAATCTTCTAACTTTATAACAGAAGGTTTGAATGTTGCCAAATGATAGTGGAACCCTTTCTTGTATATCATTACAAATATGTTGAAGTTGCTGATACTTGGCTTGTTCTAAGCTTTTAGAGAATACGCATAAGTGTCTACCATCCCAATAAAGTTAATTTTGCCTAAAATGAAATTATCAATAAGTAATGTTGTTTTTCCACAACCTGATGTGCCTATTATTAAGAAACGAATGTTATTAGGAAGAAGTTCACCATTCAACTTATCATAATCATTAGGTAGGGAAAGTCGTCTCTTAACACTTCAAATTTTATGATTGATTAACTATATTATAGCTTTGAGATCGATCCAAGAATTATGGTCTGAAGATAAACCGAACCATTTTATATATATCTTGTTTTAGTTCTACGTATAACCTTTTCAATTAAGTACACATGAGGTTGTTTAGTTTTCATTAGTTCTTGCTCATAAAAATGACCCTTAATAATCTCATTACGCTCATCTTTTAAGTGATATGTAGGTGGATCAGTCTTAAAAACAGTAGCTATTTGACTATTTGACATGTTTCGGTGCTCCAATTGCATGTGAAACCTCTTTCAAACTTATTTTTAAGCTTACTAATTCGAACATACTCTCCTACACTATATTTCGCCTTCGATGATGGTATATACCTCTTGCTATAGACTGTTGATATTAATTTTTGTTCATTTTCTTTCTTCATGGCATCAATAGGTTTTATTTTCACCATGCTACAAAATTTTATGAATATATCGTCCGTGACTTGAATTGTAGCATAGCAATGAGTTTCTTAGCTTTTCTTTTATTATGAACGAGTCTTACATCCGTGTACTTTCTTACATTCTCCATGGTTTTCTTAAACACGCTGTTAATAATAAGTTTATAGAAATGTTTCTCGAATATTGTTGAGGCTTTTGTGCGGAGATTAGTGTTAAAATCTATGTAGAGTTTAAGCCACTTCGATTGGGAAAACCATAGAAATATGTAATCCTTCATAAATTTTATGCCTTGGGTGAGATAGAATTTTAGCAATCGGAAATGTATAACGTAATTTCTTTTGGATTTAGTGTTAACAATAATTTCTGATGTTTTCCGTTAGGATATGTTACATTCTCAGGGGCTAGGGGATAATCCGCATGATCATAATGCAAGCCCTGAGGATAATCTAAATCCACCTCCGTCAAGAATCCTCGTTCACCTTCATCTGGATAATTTTGAATTTTGTCTGAGTCCCAATTTTCTGGTGTAGTATCCCAGGAGAAATTTCCATAGGGAAAAGGCATACACATGGCATAATCATATAGATTAGTTGCATCAAGATACATAGAGAACGAGGCTTCTTTTTGGGGATCAAATTCACTGCGAAGAAACTCATTGTTAGCTTTCATCTACTTTAAACTACACTGCGACATACCAGCACGGATTGATTTTTCAATAAACAGATGCATGTCAATTTCAGGAAATAAGTAATTCTATTTTAGTTTTATAGAGCATAGCCTTCCAAAAATAACCCGGAGGCAGTGTAGGAAAAAGCGGGATCAATTTCATAGGACTGGATGAATGTGTTGCGAAAATTTTCCAAAATATCTGCAGTTAACAAAACATCAGTTTTTAGATAATAATCATGAAAATCCTCATATGTCTTATATTCAAATTTTTCCCATACTTGCTGGGCTAACTGATAGTCTTCATCACTGCATTCAAAGCCCTTAAGTCTGTCATCAAATGCTTTTTCTGGGGATAGCTTTTTCATAAAATTTTGAACGGTCTGAGAAATAATCATTAGGTAAGATACCCTTCCTACGACTTAATTCAAATTTCACATCATCGGCGAAATACTGGTGAGTGTATTTTAGCTCTTCCGGCTTGAATTTCTGAACTAATTCCTCAAGGGAGTAAGGTAAGAAACTGAACAAATCTAAGAAGCGTAATTCGATTATTCTACCATTTTTTAGATGAACCCACTTTCTAAACGAAATTTACATCTCTTCTGTTTCTGCAATTGCTCTTATGTCCCTTGGAACACACCCTAATTCTTTTACAAAAAGATGAGCATCATTTGATAACCCATAAATGAAATAGGGTATAAACTTTTGTTTTCTTACTAGTTTGTTTACAAAGAGGATTGAAGTAAGTTCCTGTAAGATGGCAGTGGTGACGAACTTTTCGATTAATTAAATTATATTCTTTACCGCAAATAGGGCATTCCTGTGATTGTTCATAGTCGAAGGTTTCCTGTAAGGTTTAGCGATTTCTTGGCAAATCCTGATTTTATCTATTATCATTTTTTTATAAATCATCCGTCAAACTTTTAAAGAAATGTTGTGCCGGATTATCACCTTTATATAGCTGAAGTTCGGTTAGGGTAATATCAGACCAGCTAATTTTATAGCCATAGCTTGCTATATCATGTCCTTAAATGTTGGTAGATTTTTGTCCACGACGTTCACTAACGGGTACTAAAAACTCAAAATCTGCGACTATAACAGAACTAGCTTTTAAAAATGAAGGGTCTGTTCTAAATTTAATTGGGGACTTAGGAGACGGCATTTCGACACAAGTTGGTTCATGCTCACGACAAAAATGTTCATGTTGGGTTAGTTTGTGTTTAGTGATAAAGCGAGAGAAACACCGCTTACAGAAATGATATTGATGCCGGTCACTGGTATTCTGACTCCTTACTAACCTAGAAAAAAAGTTCTTATTAAGCAGTAATGCCGAGCTGTTGATAGTGTTACCGTTGTTGTTGATGTTGTTGCTACTGCTGCTGCTGCTGTTGCTTTTTCGAACAGTAAGTCTATGTCCGTTTCTTTAGATTGTACTTGTTCTTTTCTATTTTTTTTTATTTTTAGCTATTCCAAACAAATTAATTGAAATTGGCGCGTTCGGAAACTTTTCGTTATACTTATTCCCAAAATTAGAGATTCCATGCAAACTTACCGGGAAATTAATTTTACTTTCTTCAAAAATAGGCAGTATTTCAATCACTCATAGGAAACTTGGTAAGGATTTTTTCTCCAATGAACAGGGTGAAGTTTCGCTATGACTGCATATAAGAAACATTTCTGATCATTATTTTGATCATTAACAACAGCGCGTTTATTCTTGATGTGGAGAGTAAGTTCGATGTAGCATGAAGCTGATATGGGATTATACACGTTAACATGCACTTTCAGCTTATGATTTGGAGTAGAGCCTAAAGACTAGCCTGAACCTTTAATTGCTTTCTCCTCCTTATTTGCTTTTAATTCACCAATTATATTATTTATTACACCTTCCTTTACTGTACAGTTGAAAATAACTTATTTTCTCTATGCAGCGGAAAATTTTGTATATCATCACCCGTATTCGTTTTTTCATAAAATCCGCACTCATAATGAAATTAATTTTCAGCACAGTTTCATTTTCACACACTTGCTCCAAAAACTGTTCACACTCTTTTTATATAGGTAATAAAAGATTGAGTATCCCCACTGTTTTTTCCGCGAGTTCATAATCGCAAAATGTTTTTCCGAATCCTTCTCGTGTTGGCGTCTATGAATGTTTAATTCTTATGTGTCGATCAATTTTTTTTCATTATTTCATCATCACACACAGCGCAATTAATAGTTGCTAGTTTTTGCTTTTTAGGGGGTTCTGATTCTTCTTCACTTTTAAGGTGAGGATGTTCGTGTTTAATATGTCTATTATGATTCTTATTTAACATTTCCTCACTGCAATATGAACATTGGATTTCCTCCATATTTTTAAGCAGGGAAGAAAAACTATATTATATTAAAAAAACATTTTTTCTTCTTCACTGTTTTCCTCGAATACTTGCAATATATTCCTTGCACATAGAAAAGTAGATATTTTGTATTAATTTCCAATGAACAATAGAGTATATTAACAGATTTTTCAGTTAAACGACTTTCCCCAGTTTTTCCACTAAAAATAATTTAGTTAAAATCATATAAGAAGATTGGCAGCACATACTGAGCATCTAAAACAAAATATTAAGTTGAAGAGATAATCCACAAGCCTCTCTTGCTATGAATACTCTCTGATGCTAAGCTTAGAACTGAAATAATTATTTCTTTCTTTATGAGTGATTAACATCCCATCCAACACCCATCACGTCATGTTATATAAAAGGAAATTTTTACAATAGAAATTCAAGGTTTTTCACTTTTCATTTATGACTAGATGATAAAAAGTTCGTTTCATCGATCATTATTATCATCGAGATAATTATTCGCTACTGAATACATAGACCATGAAACGTAAATGGCATTCAAACGACTTATGACTATTATATAAACTTGAGTCAAACTCACGCAAACTGTTCCACGTCGAAATAATAGCAAGCTTAATAAAAAATCAAGGTTGTTTTTGATTCAATAGATTTGAAACGTAAAATAATTTGCCCTTCGCATGAGAATTTTGCATTGTTAGATACTTCCGTTTACTAGTTATGCAATGACCGCAACTTTAGTTTTCAAAGAGCTGCTTTTTCATTTATACAAAGTGCCAAGCAATACAAGAAAATTCTGAACTGAGAGAAATCATTCTTTTTTCAGAAACGAACAAACACCAAAGTTTCATTTTCAATTTTTCATAACTTTTTAAACCAAAAGAAAGAGTTCATTGCCGCAGTAACAAAATATTATTATTCGAAACATCAAGTAGTTCATAGCTACAGTAATAAGCAACAGTTTACACTTTTCAATTACAAACAATTATGGGAAACAACATGAGCCCGAATGAATGGGGATGGTGCGTCAAAGAAGACAGACTCTTTCCTATTCCACCAAGTCTTTCAGCAACTCCTGAAGAGCTACTTAATTTGATTGCCTGCCAGTGCAAAATAACTTTTTTTGCGCGCGAGACCTAAGGCCTCTTTTGTTAGTCACCGGAATGACTAACACCTACTAGAGGGTTACGCCCCCTCTATAGGGAATGGAAGTTTTGGTAAGGAGGATTTTTAGGATTGGAGGTGGTCTGTGGGATGTAGGAAACTTTTATTTATCCTTTATTTTATTTTAATATCATAGCTTGGACGTTATAAGCATTTGCTTACAACCATTTTGTTGGTTCACGTGAGCTGGGGTGAAGATGACTAATGATTAATGAGGATGAAGTGCAATTTCACGCCACAAACATTTAGACGGACAGGTGAGGGTGAATCTTCTTGCTCAGGGGCGACTCTAAGCGCAATGTGTGACAGGTGAGCCCTAGTTGTACACTAATGGAGACAGTGCAGCTATGGGGGCGAAAGGTGAGATGAATTAAAGTGATAAGGATGAGTCAGTATGAGCTGTCATATGTTATACAGTAGTTTCAAGGGGGTTGGTGTGTACGTAGATGTAGGGACCAGAGTAGGTGGGTTGAAGGTTGATGTTAAGAACTGTACGTGCTGCAAATTAGAGTTGGCTTAGGACATTGCTTCTCTGAAAGGGGTAGAGATTTTGCAAGGTGATTATAATAAAGGAAAGAAACTGGTCAATTGTGATGGGTTGTGTTGGGGAAATAATTGTAGGGTAGGATGGTTTGGGTTCTGCAGGTCGGAGTGGTAATACAAGTCCGGGATTATCAGGGTAGGTTCAGGCCTGTCTTTGCATTTGTAACTGTACGTATTGTGCTGTTTGCTACAGGTATTACACTTGGGTCGTTGGTTTAGGTTACAGCAGTCTTTGGTAGTGTGTGGACCAGTACAGTAGCCACATTTAGGGGTGTTTGGACAGTTAGAGGTATTATGATCATTATAGGTTTGACAGTGTTCACATCTGGTAGGTAGAGGAGGGTGGGAACGGGATGGTTCAACTCGGTGTCGTTTTCTGTATATGAAGGCACCGGCAATAAGTAGGTCTGTGATTGTCGCTGAATTATGAGTGAGGACGCGTACCATGTAGCTAGGTGTTCCGGTTTTGGTCTTGATCCTGAGGCACTTCGTAATTGTCTGCCCTTCGGTCTTTAGCTCCTGTTCGATTTCTTCATCTGTTAAATCCGGATTAACTCCTCGGATAACGACAGAAAGCGTCGGAGGTCTTCGTGGAGGTGGCTGATTTTTTAAGTGTGGGGTGTCTAGTCGTACGAATTGTGCAGATGGTCCAAAGATCTCCAGGCTGTATTTGTCTCCGATTTTCTTGGCTAAATTGGGTTCGGTAGATTTTACAATGATGCCATTTCGTGTTGGAATAATCCGGATGATAATGTCTCGAGGTACGTACTTTAGAAACTGTAGGAAAAGCAGTTTTGTATTTTTAAACTTCGGATCAAACTTGGTCAGCAAGAAAGAATGTGTTGCAGTTACAGAAGTGCGGGTGACAGTATCCTCGAAGTCGTTGTGTTCTATGCTGTGGTCGGAGTCAGAGTCGCTTAAATTATGTGTTTTCTTGGCTGGTGGTGAGCGTCCAGAATTGTCAATGGTCGATGAAACGTTTCATTCAGTACCGCGTTTGCCTCGAGCTTTCGTTTTATTGGTTGCTGAATAAGAAGGTGGATCTTGATATGGTGGTTTTCATGAAGATAGGAAGTAAAATTCAGTTTTTTCCAAGTGTATTTAAAGCGCATTTCTTGTGGAACGCCATTCTACTTGCTTTTGTTCCAAAATTTGACTCCTGATTCAACTGAAACCTTGCTTAATCGACTCCTGTCACCTGTTGTGGGAGACGATGTCTTCCAGTCTCTGGTTGATGATTAGACATTATGAGTAGGTTGCTAACTGTCAGAAGGATGAAAAGGGTGAACACATGTGCCAGTCCAGTGATAGTGAGCGTTATAGAAGTCGTGATGAATGATAATGACCACTGTGGCTCCCCTAAGAAGCAGCAATACGTCTTCTCGGTGATGTCGACCTGTGATAAACACACCCAGGCCTCCACAAACTCTCAACGAGCAAAAAATACTGGTACTCAAACTGTATGCAACAGTGGTTTTCCCAGGTAAAATATGATCTGCAAAATAACTTTTTCTTTTTTTTGTTCGCGAGAGACCCAAGGCCTCTGTTCTTAGCCACCGGTGTAACTAACACCCACTAGAGGGTTACGCCCTCTCTTTAGGGAAGGGATTTATAGGAGAGGAGGATGCTTTGGATTAGGGGTGAGCTAAGGGAGGTTACAAAATTTATTTATCCTGTATTTTATTTATATCATATTTATCGTGGTCATTATAAGCTTATACTTATAATCATATCAGGATTTTGGATCCATGATGATGAATGAGCAATGGACATGAAGTGCAATTTCACGCCACAAACAATAAGACAGACAGGTGAGGGTGAATCTTCTTGCCCAGGGGCGACTCTGGGAGCGATGGGTGACTGGTGAGCCCTAGCTGTACACTGATGGAAACAGTGCAGTTATGGAGGTGAAAAGTGAAATGAAGCGCAGTGAAAGTGATATTTTAATAGAGGTCTATTGAGTTACACTGTGGTCTCTAGTGGGTTGGTGTGAACGTAAATGTAGGGACCTGAGTAGGTGGGTTGAAGGGTTCAATACTGTACGTGCGGCAAACTGAAGTTGGGTTAGGACCTTGGATTTTAGGAAGGGATACAGATTTTGCAGAGTGATGGTGATGAAAGTTAGAAACTGATCGATGGTAATGGGTTGTGTAGGAGAAAGTACGGGTGGGTTGCATGTTTTAGGTTCAGGAGGACGGAGAGGTAGCACTAGGCCGGGATTTTCAGGGGTAGGTTCTGGACGGTTTCTGCATCGATAACTATAGGTTGGATGCTGTCGTCCACAGGTATTGCATTTGGGTGGGTGTTGCAGGTTAGAACAGTCTTTGGTGGTATGTGGACCAATGCAGTAGCCACATTTAGGAGTATTAGGACAGTGGGAAGTGGGATGGTTGTTATAGGTTTGACAGTGTTCGCATCTGGTAGGTAAGGGAGGTTGAGAACGAGAAGGTTCGACACGGTATCGTCTTCTGTAGATGTAGGCACCAACTGTCAGTAAGTCTTTGATAGTCTGTGAATGAGAGGTTAGAATGCGTACCATGTAGCTGGGTGTTCCGGTTTTGGTTTTGATCCTGATGCATTTGGAGATGATATGGCCTTCGGTTGTGAGTTCTGCTGAATTTCGTCATCTGCTAATTCTGGGTTTACTCCTCGGATAACGACAGAAAGGACTGGTGGTCGTTGAGGAGATGGTTGATGCGTTTGATGTGGAGTGTCGAGTCTCCTGAATTGTGCAGTTGGACCAAAAATTTCCAGACTATACTTGTTTCTGATTTTTGAGGCTGTTTGGTTCAGTTGATTTTACAATGATGCCATTGCGTGTTGGAATAATCTATGTGATAATGTCTCTAGGCACATATTTGAGAAACTGAAGAAGTAGCACTTTAGGATTCTGGAACTTTGGATCAAATTTTGAGTCTTTCTTATATTCTCATCATCTACTTCTGGTGGTACATAAAATTTCATTTATCTAGCTCTAACGCTGTGGAAAATGGGTTTTCGAGCAGTCATTTTGAATGCAAGATCGAAAATTTACCAAAATGTTGTAATATTTTCCTAAACTACTCGTCATAATGTATCTTCATACCAAATTTCGTATCTCCAGTTCAAACTGTATGAAAAATGCATTTTTAGAGTCCGCCATTTCGTATCCAACATGGCATCTTTGGACACATTTCGTAAGATTTTCGTAACCTAATAGTGATGCTGTACCTTCGTACCAAGTTTCATTTTAATGGCCTCAGCCGTTTAGGCTGTGTATTCTACACAACAATGGGTTTGGCGACCATTTTGGATCCAAGATGGCGACTTTTTCAAAATGTCTGATTTTCTCATTTACCTACTCATGGTCCTACACCATCGTACCAAATTTGGTGTTTCTAGCTTCAATAGTTTGGCTTGTGAATTCATATGGATGAGTGAATGTCAATCAGTGAATCAGTGTCTAACCTAATACTATATGGACTCGCTCAGCTTCGCTGGGGGTTCTGGCTCCAGACCCCCGTGGGGGGCTGCAGCCACAGCATCAGTAGGTTTCGGAAGCTGCTCTCCCTTTATATTAACCGGAATCTCTCTGCGGGACTGAACCGCCATGGTATCCATCTGCACCTTACCACAGAGAGGGGGGGGGGTACGCCATCAAAGGGGAGTTTTGCTACATTTGTTGTAACCTACTCTTGATCATACACCTTCATACAAAATTTCGTTTCTGAAGCTTCAGTGGTTTGGAAATTGGGTTTTGGGCGGCCATTTTGTATCCAAATTGACTGCTTTTTAAAAATTTTCTTATGTTGCCGTGACCTACTTGTGATGGCACATATACATGCAAAATTTCATTTACCTAACTCAAACGGTGTGTAAAATGGTTATTTCGGGCTGCTATTTTGAATCCAAAATGGAGACTTTTCCTAAATGTTGTAATATTTACTAAACTACTCATCATAATGCACCTTTATGCCAAATTTCAAATCTCTAGTTCAATCGGTGTCGAAAATAAACCTTTAAGTCCACCACTTTGGATCCATGTTGGCGCCTTTGGAGAAATTTAGTAATATTTTTGAAATTTACTAGTGATAATGTGCCTTCGTACCAAATTACATTCCAGTATCTCCAGAGATTTAGCCTCTCCATTCCATATCAAAATGGATTTGGCGGCCATTTAGGATCCAGAATGCCGACTTTTTATTTTTTTTTTCTAATATTTTTCTAAACCACTACTGATGTACTTTTATTTCAAGTTTCGTATCTGTAGCTCAAACGATGTGGAAAGTCGATTTTTAAAACCCGCAATTTTGTATCCAAGATGGACTCTTTGAATACATCTCGTAATGTTTTCGTAATCTACTAGTAATAGTGTACCTTCGTACGAAATTTCATTTCAATAGGCCCAATCGTTTAGGCTCTGTATTGTATAGAACAATGGGTTTGGCGACCGTTTTGGATCCAAGATGGCCACTTTTTCAAAATGTCCGATTTTTCCCTTTACCTACTCATGTTCTTACATCTTCATACCAATTTGGCCTTTCTAGCTCCAATTGTTTTGCCTGTGAATTTATATGGATGAGTGTTTCAGTGAATCAGTCAGTCAGTGGATCAGTGTCCATGGAGCTATAAAGTATGTGAACTCGCTGCTCCTAGCACCTCGTGGGAGCTGAGCTCCATCCCACGCTGGAGGGGGGGGG
Organism: Lepisma saccharinum; assembly: GCA_022664845.1. Taxonomy (NCBI): domain Eukaryota; kingdom Metazoa; phylum Arthropoda; class Insecta; order Zygentoma; family Lepismatidae; genus Lepisma; species Lepisma saccharinum. The sequence continues at coordinate 28,346 of JAGDQP010005187.1, forward strand.
GGAAGGGTGCGCCTTTAAAAGGGGGGTTTGCCCCATTTATTGTAACCTACTCTGTCATAAATTATCATACAAAATTTCGTTTCTCTACCTCATTGGTTCCGAGATTGGATTTTGGGGCGGCAATTTTGGATCCAATTTGATGACTTTTTGAACGTTTACTTGTATTGTCGTGAACTACTTGTGATGGTGCACCTTCATGTAAATGTTCATTTATCTAGTTCAATCGGCGTGTAAAATGGGTTTTGGGCGGCTATTTTGAATCTAAGATTCAACATTTTAAAAATATTTTCTTAACGTACTAGTCACCATTTACCTCTATACCAAATTTCGTATCTAACTCAGACGGTGTGAAAAATGGATTTTTGTGGTCCGCCATTTTGTATCCAAGATGGCGTCTTTGGATGCACAGTGTAATATTTTCGTAGCCTGCTAGTGATATTATACTCTCATACCAAATTTCATTTCAATAGACCCAGCCGTTTAGGCTCTGTATTCTATACAACAATGGGTCTGGCGTCCATTTTGGATCCAAGATGGCGACTTTGTCAAAATGTCGGATTTTTTCCGTTACCTACTCATCGTCATACACCTTCGTACAAAATTTGGTGTTTCTAGCTCTAGTAGTTTGGTCTGTAAATTTTGATGATCAGTCAGTGAGTCAGTGAATCAGTCCGTGAGTGACCATGGGGTTTTATATTACATCAGGGTTTGGGGGTCTGAGGCCCCTTTTACCGTAGTCAGACGCTCTGGGCGATTGTGTTTGCATGGTACAACTATATCACCCTCCAGGGGGGGGGGGGCTGCGCCCTCATGTGGTTTTTTTTCACTGTTTTTTGTGACCTACTCGTCGTGGTACACGTTCATACCAAATCTGGTCTGTCTAGCTTTTGTCCTTTAGAAAATAGATTTTCGGGCTGCCATTTTGGATTGATGGCGACTTACCCAAAATTTGGTATTATTTTCCTAAACTACTAGTTACGATAAACCTTTGTGCTGAATTTCGTACCTCTAGCTCAAAGGTTGTGGAAAATGGAATTGTGAGTCTTTGGGTAAATTGTGTAATTTTATCTTAACCTACTATTAATAATGTACATCCATACCAAATGTCAATTTAATAGCCCCAGTAGTTTAGGCTGTGTGTTCTATACAACAATGGGTTTGGCGGCCATTTTGGATCCAAGATAACGAATTTTTCAAAATGTCGGATCTCTCCCGTTACTTACTTATGGTCCTACACCTTCATACTAAATTTGGTATTTCTAGCTCCAGTAGTTTCGCCTGTGAATTTGGATGAGTGAGTGAGTCAATGAGTCAGTCAGTGACCATGGGGCTATATAGTATGTGGACTCCCTTTGCTTCGCTGGGGGCGCTGCCCCCAGACTCCCGTGGAAGCTGCGCTCCCAACGTCATTGCTTCGAGGGGTTGCGCACCCTTTTCCGTAATCAGACACTCTTTGGCACGCTGCGCCCCCATGTTGTTTTTTTCACTATTTTTTGACCACCTCGTCGTGGTACACCTTCATACCAAATTTGGGTTGTCTAGCTTTAGTCGTTTAGAAAATGGGTTTTTGGACGGTCATTTTGGATTAATGATGGCGACTTTCCCAAAATTTATATTATTTCCCTAAACCTTATGGACCTAAAGATTATGATACGCCTTTATGCTAAATTTCGTATCTCTAGCTAAACCGTTGTGGAAAATAGATTTGTAAGTCCGCCATTTTGGATCCAAGATGGCGTATTAAGATACATTATGTAATATTTTTTTACCTACTATTGATATTGTACCACCATGCCAAATTTTTCATTTCAGTAGACCCAGCCGTTTTGCCTGTGTATTCTATACAACAATCGGGTTTGGCAGCCATTTTGGATCCAAGATAGGGTCTCTGAACACATCTCGCAATATTTTTGTAACCTACTGGTGATATTTTACCTTATTACCAAATTCCATTTCAGTAGCCCCTGCCGTTTAAGCTGTGTATTCTATACAACAATGGGTTTGGCGACCATTTTGGATCCAAGATGGCAACTTCTTTAACATTTTATTATATTCTCGTGGCTTACACGCGAAAACACAACTTCAAATAAAATGTAATTTCTCTAACTCAAACGGTGTCGATAATGATTTTTGGGCGACCATTTTGAATCCAAGATGGCGACTTTGCCGAAACATTTTATTATTTTCCTAAACTACTAGTTATGATACACCTCCTTTGAAATATGAGTGCGCCATTTTGGATCCAAGATGGCGTCTTTGGGTAAATTGTGTAATTTTATCTTAACCTACTATTGATAATGTACCTCCATACCAAATTTCAATTTAATAGCCAAAGTAGTTTTGTATTCTATACAAAAATGGCTTTGGCGGCCATTTTGGATGGAAGATGGCGACTTTTACAAAATTTAAAAATATTTTCGTACCTTACTAGCGATAATGTACCTTCATAGCAAATTTCAATTCAATAGGTTTAGCCATTTAGGCTTCCTATTCTATACAACAATGGGTTTGGATCCAAGATAGCGCCTTTTTCAAAATGTCGGATTTTCCCCTTTATCTACACATGGTCCTACACCTTCATACCAAATTTGGTGTTTCTAGCTCCAGTAGTTTGGCCTGTGAATTTATATGGGTGAGTCAGTCAGTCAGTGAATCAGTGAGTGAATGTCCATGGGGCTATTTACAGGTAGTATGGTAGATGGATGGATATCTGCCAAAATTATTGCACTCTGTTGCTAAAATTTTTATGCACACACATTTTGATATGATGGACGATAAAAGTTTTTTTTTCTGCTCCATTAGTATGTTTGCTTGTAAGTCACACAAGATAAATACCAGAATAATATCTACGAAACTAGGCCCTAGCCAACTGGATTCCAACAGCTCTCTTCAACCTCTCTCGGCCTGAGCTTGAGATGCCTAAAGGCTATAAATTTAATTCAATGAAACTCAACCACACCAACATCACGGCGGTACTGGTAAAGACACGGAAAAATAAAATGCGGGTATAAACGGAGGATATCCGAAATCGGATCATGGTTCCAGACAACAACTTCACGATGAGACGAGGAAATAGACGAGGCAGTTTTCATTGCACAACTCTCTCTCGCTCTCTCTCACGCTCGCTCGCTCTATTTATCCAACTAATTATTTACCTTTGTGTGAGGAGTGAAGAAAGGAGATTTACAATGGGATGCAAGAAAGTAGATAATGTAATAATATTACAATGAGCTTTAAAATAACTATTGATAATGAAATAGCAAGTTAAAGGTGAGTTGTTAATGCCTTTTGTTTAAATAACGAAATTCGTGAACGTGATGTATATTACTGGTTTGTGATAAGCAAGTGCGCATTTTATAAAAACAAATAAAAACAACCTGTTTCTAACTTCATTTCAAAGGATGGTATTTGGTTTGTAAAGCCACCGTTTACGTTCTGTATATCCGCAGAATTAAGTAAAGAAATGAGTAAAACGCAAAATAAATAACTGATAATTAATGAAACAGTAAATAGTATAATAGCAGTTATAGTAATAAATGTAAGGTGTAAGTGACACTTGGATAGTAAACAGGAGTCAAATCGCCGTCACGCGTGCAATCGTTTAACTTGAGAAATTGTGGTGTTGTGTTATCAGAAAGTAGAAATCAACAACTAAATTTTGTCACCTTGGTTTTTGACAAGGTTCTAACTTACATTTTTGTCCAAATTGAGTTTTATACAGTATGTAACTATAAAACTCGAGCTTTATTAAAAATATGACTCTTATTGTTATAACTTAAAAAAAATCGATCTACTAATTGGACAGGGTTCTAACTGCTTCCGACTCTAATATAGTGTTCAGATTAACAAGATTCTAACTACAGGTTGATCAGCTGTTACAGCTGCTTTTAGTATCTAAGGGCTCAGTCTTATTTGATAGGACTGATCGAATCCGACAAGACGTACAATCAGGCGTTGCGTGTTAACCTGCCCTAACATAGCTGCTGTTATTGTTTTTAGCTGCTGTTTTTAATTGTTTTTTTTTTATTGTGTGGCACTGCACTTAATTTTCAGATTATCTGTAATTTTCCCGAGTTTAAAGGTTTTGTTATCTTCAGGTTTGAAGTAAGTTAATGAATCATTCTATTCAAAATAGAGAAAATACTTTTTGATAACCGCATAAGGGATGCGCTTGGTGATGATTGTTTATCATAGTGGAGCAACAGGGACAGTTCTGACGATAGAGATTTTAAAGACCCAAAGAACTAAGTTAAACTAAGCTAATTATTAGTATTGCAGAATACATGATTTTCTTACTAATAATGTGTATTTAATTGTTAATATAGACCTAATATTAGGTTCATAAAAATACCTCCTATCGAAATAGAACATATTAGTTTTCCATTTCTGTTTGTAACATGAAAGAGAGAGATTTTTTTTTAAATACTAGACTTACTTTAACAAAGCGACCAAGAAAAATGTGTGTTCAGGATAATGAAGAGGAAGTAAGCGATGGTGAAGAAGAAGAGATTGAACATCCGAAAACAAAGAAAACTGGATATTCCAGGAATTATTCTTTTTATTAATTCTTTAACGTTAATAGAGAAAAGGTTCAAGTATGCAAAACATTTTATTTGTCGACCCTCGACATATCCCGAAAACCTGCGTATACTGCACACAAAACAAAGATTCTGAACAAAAGCACACCTGTATATCGAAGGGGAAGAAACAATAATAGTCGTCGAAAACAAGAGCGTGAAGCAGATTTTGCAAGGCAACACACAAAATCTTTCCTGACAGTAGAATTCCACTACTGCCGAGCTAATACCAGTAGAATGTACCTAGGAAGTAATTTCAATATTACAAAAATGTATGAAACATTTATGAACCTTTATATTGAAACAGGTATGAACCTTTACATTGAAAAGTGTTGGAATGAAAACAAAACGATAAAAAAAAATCAGTGTACTATCGAAGATTTGGAACGGAGTTTAACTTAGATTACCATTTACCACAACGTGCTACATGCGATGTGTGCGAGACGTATAAGGGGTTGAAAACAACTGAAAATTTAAGTGATGAGCAAAATGACGATAATGAGACGCATATTTTGCGTAAGACCCAAATGGGAGAACATAGAAAAAGTAAAAAAGAGAACAAAGATCTTCCAGTCCTTTATTCGATTTCCAAAACGTTATAACGTCCCCCCACGCAAACATCAGTAGCTTATTTTATAAGAGAAAGTTAAATGTTTACAACTTGACAGCATACTTTAAGAAGAAAGTTTATTGTGCTGTATGAAATGAAACAACATCTGGACGGACAGGGAGTACTTTAAGGAGACGCAGTGCTTCAAGAAAATGAGGTCAAAGCACTGATTCCTGTGTACCACAAAACCGCACTTCGCATATATCAAATGCAGTTTTGGTCTTTTTGCGAGAAAATCCCAACATTAATTCTGTCTCAATGAAATACTATCTTTCTGGACATTCCTGTGTTTAGGAAGTAGATCATGTACATGTGCTACTGAAAGATCAATGAACAAGACGGACTTCTACTCGCCTCTGCATCTCGTAAGAATATTGAAGAGTGTAGACCGTCACAACTAATAGCGTGTTATTCAGATGAGGTGACTAACGAATTTGGGGCGTCAGAACTCTAACGAATTACAAAACTATTCCATTCACTCAAACGGTTGCTTGACATTTATTGAAGAATTCGCTATCTTGTTGTACAAATCAAGCCATGGGATTTACCAGCCAGTTAATTCAGTATACATCAAATTTCTAGAAACTACAAGACGAGATACTAAAGTTTCATCTTCCAGTTGTAGTTTGAGTGTTTTTCACATCAAACCAAAACAACAAAAACTATGTGCTGAGTTTTCAGAATTAAAGAAAAAAGACATTAAAGAGTCCCTTTTATTCATGTCCCTGCAAGAGAGGGAGTATTATACTGCACTGTTGCATTTGTAACTAGTTGCATGCATTTCATGCAATTCAAGTATGAATAGTTAATCTGCTCAATTGCAGTCACATCCATATCATCCTAAGTCGTTTTGGTTTGTTTTTTACATTCTTTTGGTTTGACAAAGTTATAAGTGCAGTTAGAACCATGTGACTCTAAAAATGACTGTTTCAGTGAGACAAGGTTCAAACTGCATTTTAATGATTGTTCAAAAAAAAGTAAAGCCCCATTTCCAACATAAATTATGCAAATGTAAAGCTCCTAGGCAGTTAATCATTGTGTAAAAAATCATAACGATAAGTTTATAAATATAGGTTATGAACCTACTATAGCGTAATAAAACTTTAAACGCGTTTTTCCTAAAATATAGTCACTTTACAACCTTGTCAAACCAAGATGACAATATATACATATATGTGTAAGCTACTACCTTACGATCTAGAGACTAAAGGTCAACGTATACTATACACAAAATTCAGTCTTATTGATTCAAATAATTATAATTTATTCCAAATCAGGTCACAACGTTGTCACGCGTTTAACGGTACATTATGAAAGACGCTTATCGCGGTTGGTCAATCAACTCAATCAAAATTTACTCTCTATTCGAAATCCAGTTATCGGATTTTTATCAAACTTCCGCTTCTGTTCAAATGGGAGTAATATACTCCTCGCTTCTGAGAAAACCAACGTTAGAAGAAAACCAGAAAAAACAATAAGTTACACCAAATACGTTATGTAGCATTAGTGTAATTTCTCTGGCGAGCCGATGGCATCCCGCCCACATTTTGCTCATTGTGAAATTTCCTACAGGCCTTCAGAAATAAATTCAAAACTCTATGTGTAACAGTAGAATCTTAGACGATTCTGGTGTGGGGTCGGGTGTCTCAGAGCGCTCAGCTCTGGTACTAGGAGGCCGTCGGTTTCTGCTCATGTCATGTGAACTTTGTGGTCAACAAACACCGTAATCGTTGTTTTCTCCGGGTCCTTCCGTTTTCTACCACCTTCTTTATTCCACCAATTTATCCCATTATCATCTATTAAGTCTAAGGCAAAGTTGCCTAAAGCCTTAAAAATTAAATTCAAATCCAACGATGTGTAAATAAATGATTCAGAAGTCTTAAAATCCAATGATTCTGTGTTACTAACAAACATTTAACAAATTTAGAACCACCCACTAAGAAAACCACAAAGTCCGCCGTATATATGACTGTCCGCTGGTTTTGTGATTACCATATCTGACTGCTTATCGTGGGGTCCCGGGTTCGATTCCCGAGTCTGCCAAGGGATTGTTGCCATAGCGAGAGGGTGTGAAACGGTGCCTATCCAGCATCCTGGTGTTATTGGGGAGCTGCTGTGAATAAAAGAAAGTGGCCATCACAGTTGGGAGCCTCGGCTCTTCTCTTCCAACACGTCTTGCCAACGTGGGAGCTGTAGACCAATTCCTCCTACCGGGAGAGATCAAACCCAGTAGTGGATTCAACATGGATTTGAATTTATATATATATATATATATATATATATATATATATATATATTAGAGTGGTCGAAGTCACAATATAAAAATCAGGTAAAATTACACAAATATTGGAAAGAAATTAAAGGTAAAACTAGCCCTTAGTACAAATAATCTTTATTAAAAGAAATCGATGTTCGTTAAAAGTGAAATGATTGTCCTCCTATAAGAATTACATCAGAACAACTTCTATACAACCACGCGAATTCATAAGTAATAGCGCTCCCAACTAACAGGAAACGACAATGAAAAATAATAAAGAACTATTTATGAAACGTGCTTTTACAAGGACAGTTTCCACCGTAAATTGGACAAACAAGATTCCTTCTCACCTGGAGGTTACAACAACATATTAGATAAAAAAGTCAGAGACTTCCTCTTCTTTTATCACCGTATTTCTAGTACGTAATTAACAATACCTTTAGAAACATTTTATGGTCAAAGCAAGCAATAAGAAATATCTGTAAAATTC
>JAGDQP010005187.1:36289-80007 GCA_022664845.1 Lepisma saccharinum
CAACGACTCTTCTACATCGACCAGCTAACATCGTCAAGAGCTTTTGCGTATAGTTTCATTACAAGTGAAGTGTACAGTTTAAAATAGCCGTTTTGACTTGGTTACAAATCGAACTTAAATTCCGAGTGTTGAATGATAGACATTTCGAATACAGACTTTAGTATACATATCATCCATCGCAAGATGAAGAAAAGGAAAAGACAATCTGTGTAAAATAGTCAGATTCGTCGTTTTACCGAGTGAAAGAACAAAAGAGACATGGACTCGTATTTAAGTGATCATCTCGGTCTTCGTCCCGTGAAAAGGAAGAAAGTGGTTTGAAACAGAGACATCATATGGCAGTAATAACAGGTATGTGCAAGGGCCTTTTCAGTTCAGTGACTCAAGACCACTCTAATCCTATTTAGTAGAAAGATTGTTATCAGAAAATACTTAGATTCAAATAATCAATCAGTAGAATATTCCCAGTTTTATATAATTCTTACTATCCAGTATTATTCAATTATATCGTTGTTACTCAATATTAGTTCCTTATATTCAATAAAACAGTAAAATACAATCCAGTTCCCATTCAGTATCCAGAGCTGAAAGGCATCCTTTAGTTAGTACGAAAAATGTTATTTCTATGTGTATTATAAGTTTGAGGCAAGCTTCTGTATTCACATAAAGTGTAAAAGAAATGTACAGTTCGTGAGCATGTTCGTAAGGATGACGGCTGTCAACCACGTAGAGCTTCGCCTTTACATTAAAATGTTATAAACGAGTAAGTATTGATCAAGATAAGATGGCATTTTGGCACCTCAAAACTAGGTGAATTCGAAAGAAATACACGGTCAAAGCGACAGTTAAACAATATATAGGGGAAGCCAGTTTAATTTGATCATTCTGAAAAGATGAGAAGGACGAATCTTATACCCCATATCTTCCTCGTGCATTGCGCAAGAGCGAGACAACGAAGTTGGTAGCCTTGTTTGGAGTTTCGATGTTGAGAGCGAAGCCGAAGCTGCTATTGTTGTGTACTTGTGTAATGAGCTATAGTTAAATTAGGGTAATGGAAAATAAGCTACAACGAGTTATTCATTCGTTATATAAAATATATAACTTAATTTATAATCAGTTCTGTCTAGGAACACAACGCCAGTCATTTGTTTACTTCCTTGTGATAAACATAGTTGCAGGCTACAGTGCATTAAAAATACTAGCAATCGGTGAAACATTAGCTTTTGAATTCAGTTTAATGTGAGGACGTACAAATTTACAGAAAATAATGAGAAATGAACATGAGAAGCACTGGCAAGTATTAACGAGAACAGATAATGTGTAATGACAAAATAATTTTTAATGGCATTTAGTAGTTCCCTAAATTAATCAAAGACTATTACTTTCTAAAGTAAGCCCACATTGTAATAAATAAATAAAAGGCCGTACTAGTTTACTATAAAACGTTCGTCGATTTTAACTATAAAGATCTGGTATGATGTTGCTTCTGTGCGTCTTGTACTTAAATGTCATCGCTGAATGGTTTCATTAGAATTTTACTTTCTTTTAAATAATTTCTCAGGGGTCCATGACCGCAGAAACGTTGCTCCATTTTTTATTTAAGTTTCTTCTTATTTGACATCATCTTTTGATTTAAGTTTGCAATATTTCTCTGACCTTTAACCACCTCTCCTGTTCCTTTTTTCAGTTTCCATCTTTTCTTATTCCTTTGACCCTCACTTTTCTTCTTGTTATTGGTAAGGTCTTTCGACTGTTTTTTTTACAAATACCTTTACTATGTATAATTTTCACATCATCTCCTCCTTTATTCCTTTCCACGGAAACTTAGTTTGCTTGGACATCCATTTCTCGTTATCTTACTCACTGTATATAAGTATTATTAAATCTGATATAAGCAAATAGAAGAATCATTAATAATGATGTGCATATTATGATGTAATATTAAAACTTTCACAACTATATGTAATGTAAATTAAGTTGCGATGCCAACATTTTATTTCCTTAATATACATAATGTTTTTCTTGTAGTATATATTTGTATCATGTGTTTATATTTGTGTCTATAGGACAAATATCAAAAATTCAAGTGTATCACGGATATAACTTTTTTAAGTTTTTTTCGTTGTTTTTTGCTTTGTATTTTAATATTTTCTGTGCTGTAGTGTCTTATATCATGTAATGGAACTTACGTAAACCTATTGTAATAGGGCTAATATCCTGTAATAGGTACAAAATAAATAAATAAGATCCACTTTTGGCTTTATCAAAGATTCCACAAATCGGATTTCCTCTCTCGATTATCCCTGATTGTCCAGTCGAGTTCCTTGATCAAATACCTCAAGTTACCTATTCATTTGCTGTTCCTTCATTTCTCCTCGTCACTAACATGAGCTCTGCCGCAATTTCGCTTCAAACATCTCCTGTTTTTCATGGCTCCTTCTTCTATTCTGATCTCTTTCTTGTTGCCAGGTTAGAATTTCAAAACTTCCATTGTCGGGTAATTTCTGTCTCTGTTCCATTGCAGATAGGGTCCAAATGACTCAGTGGTTTTTCAATTTTCAAGTCAAACATTTCTCGTTTCTCTTTACTATCTTCCATAAGGATCATCCATTCGTCCCGGTTAGTATTTCGTGCTTCTTGAATCATCCTTTGGCTGGTATGGCAAATCTGATTAGTATGTACCACTTGTATTTTTTCTATTTCATATGATCCAGGTATAACTTTTATCTCAATTTTTCCTTCCATTATCATTTTCGTTTCTAAGTGCTCCACTACTTCCATAGAATTATAGTAACGTTCCGATTGCTGCATTACAGTTTTCTGCAATATAATTTTCTCCATTTATTTCTTCATGTAGTCTTTGGAACAACAATCACTTTCTTCTAATCGCCTACTTCCTTGTTTTTCCTTTTCCCTTTGCCTTCTCTCTCTTCCTCTTCCGCTTTTTCCCTTTATCTTTTCCTTTTTTCTCTCTTTGTTTTCTCTCTTCCCTTTCTTGCTCTTTCATTCTCTGTCTCTTCCCATCAAATCACGAAACTATCCATCAATGCAGTCAACATATTTTCTTGACCATTTTCCTTAGCCCCTAAACTTTGTAATGACTGTCCTTCTTTAAATCTTGTACCTTGTCTTCTCGTTCGTTCGTTTCCTGATTTCTCCTTTTCACTAGAACTTAAATCATCTGTTCGCTCTGCATCAAACGCCCCACACTGGTCGTCATAATGTAATAAATAAATAAATAAAAGGCCGTACTATTTTACTATTAAATGTTTGTCGATTTTAACTATAAAGATCTGGTACGATGTTGCTTCTATGCGGGTCGTACTGAAAAGTCGTCGCTGAATGGTGTCAGTAGAATTTTACTTTCTTTTTATAAACTCTCAGGGGTCCTTGGTTCTTGACATTTGAATCTGAAAGGTCCGAGATGAAACCAAGATGCCCTCTTTGAATAATCTTAAGGGATGTGGAACGAAACTTGGCAGAAGTAGAAGTTAGATCTAGAATGTTGCACTCCAGCTAACTTCAAGCTAAGTTGAAGAGAAACTACGATGGTAAAACGAACAGAAGTTTTATTTCAAGAACGTAAGACCCTTGTTCATAATAAGATATTTTATTTCTAATTCACAGATACCCAGCATTGGCTATTTCGTCACAATATCGCTGTGAACAACTTGAACTTTCATTGACTTGAACAATAATGATAACATAAAAGTTTTATACATATATAATTTCACACAGCTGATCGCCGGGGAAAATGTCTGTATCTAAATCTCATCCGGAAACATACAATATTAAGGTATTTTCATTCATAATATATATCTTGAATCCCGGTACATTTATCTATACCATCTGTGTTCCCGAATTTCATAAAATTATACAGCCATCCCGCAAATCGCGACAAACAAAACCATAACGCCAAAATAGTAACTTTTCTTCAAGAGCTAAAACAACATATATTGGATAACAACGGAATTAATAGGTATAACTCTATATTGAATAATTGAACGTTATTCTTGTACCAATTCAATAACTTAACACAGTAACATGCATTCTTATTTAGATGTAGCTTTTCTTCAAACAGTAGTATGTAGGCCTCGCTGACACTGGCTTTAGTAAACCAGCCGAAAGTACAAGATATAACGTAATATAACAAAGTGAAATAAGGTAAATCAATCTAAATAACATCTCTAGTACATTATCTCACGGTGATACAAATAGTCGGGTTATAGTCAATTGTGCAAAAATACAAATAGTCGCGTTATAATCAATTATGCACATTGCCGCGTTAGCCAAGGCTAGTCTAACCTAACCTAGCTACCCTTACAAGATGCAGCAGATGTTACTAAGCAATATTCCTTACAGCATGCGAATATATAGTTGACCATTTGTAAAGTAAATTAACCTAACGTTATCTAACCTCAAGTCAGTAATAGTTACAATATCACGATTCATAGGCTTAATCACCACCAAATTATTTGGGAGAGATACTAAAAAGCAGCCTAATTTGTAATGACGGATGACAAAGTCTGCACTCTTTTAGTTCATAAAAAGCATAACCTATTACGTTAGGCCACCTGTCGTCAACTTCCGGTTTAGATCCTATTGCTAGACTCTTGACCATCCTACAATAATGGGTATCACTGGGGATTTATGGAAGCCCCAGTCCTGTCTAGCCCAAACCGAGCCTCCCCCAAACAAATCATAGGCCTAATAGTTAATAGCCTATTGTAAATGTTATATTTTGCTGAAGTTTTAACTCCAGGTAGGGCTAAAGATGTAGTGTTTCTGTTCTTTTGATTTTTTTGTTTTACATAATTCACATTGGAAGTTTGCTTTTGAAAACCTGCGATGAAAAAGTCTAAGACACAATTTCAGTTTTGTCCAAAATGGCCAATTAGACTTCTCCCTCTTGGGGAAGAAAAGTATAATTATCTATTTTTGTCCGTTTTTTTGACAAAACAGAAACTGCGGCTTAGACTTCTTTTCGTTGTAGCGCACAATCCAATACGGATGCCAGGGATAGTATACTTCCGAATCTAACATAAGAGGAAAGGGTTCCCTGTACGTCGATCCTGTCAAGAAATGGACATACATAGGAAGCTACTCCTTTTGTGAATACAGATACAAGGAATCATGTTGAAGGAAATGCTGCATGCCAGGACGAGGAGTTGACAGAAGCTCAGCGCTACGACCAGGCAAACCATATTAGCGTGCAACTAGGCACCGAAGGTAATGGCGATTTGGTTAATTGACCAGAACGTACAATAGAGGAAAGCGTAAAAAGAAAGGTCTACCATGCCCCGCACGGGAAACATTCGTACCACCCGGCAATATGCATGGTACCGGAACACAAGCATCTGGTAATTTTAAAATTATTTCCAGACAACTACGAAGATACCCCACTTTGGAATAGAAGGAAGATTTATTGACACTGACCTTGAAGGCGCCAATGTTGTTGAACTTCTTTATGTGAATGAACTCTTCTAATTTTCTTTAGCTAATATCATACCCTATGTTCCACCAGAGGCGTACGTTGGCGTAACGATCGAGAATACGTTATCCACCCTCGATCGCCCGATGTATATAGGCTGAAACGGGATGAATTCCTACCGGAAGTAATTTTATCAGCTATAGAAACGTACTAAGCTCAAATGAGAAATTCCTTTTCGGTTATGTGGTGATAAAGATACACTGGGTTGATGTGAGAAAGGAAATGCGAACAGCAACTCTTCGACGTGAACGAATCATTGCGTCAACCGGTTTCCTCCCCAACTACACCGTCACACTTTTAAAGTCCATTCTGTGCTTTCCACAGGCGTTGGCTATGGCAAAGGCTCGTGTGGAGAAGAAAAAGAGTAAGGGAAAATATAGGAAAGAGGACCATGGTACGTTAGGAGAGAAGCGAAACGTCTGTGTATAGCGGCAGGCATTGACGTTGAGGCACGAGGGAGTGTGATCGAGAGGAAATTGAGTTGTTCCAACAACACTTGTTCCCTCAGTACATAATTGAAGTGTATGAGAGAAACCCAGACACAAGAGTAGCAAGAGTATTATTCAGGTCCTCCCGCCCCAACTCTGCTTTATATTCAGTGCACAAGGGATGAGGAAACAGGCTAAGTTCATTATAGAAAGATAACCTTTATAACATCGTACCTGGGTGTGACATATGTCTGAAAGCGTATCAGTTTAGGCACGTTCATAATTGCCAGTACATATGCTCGTTTTGCGAAAAGACGCACGTGATAAAAGGATAGCGCAATACATTTTACATTTTCAGATAGCAGTAGAAAATTCCCCTTATGAGATTACATTACGAACCATAAAGTTCCAAACAAATTTAAGGCGGTATGTAACAAGGTTAAAGAATGCCCCGACTGCTCTGACTTTACAGATATGCGGCGGCAGAAACAACACCCCGCACGAATGTGGCCAGTACTTTTGTAAAGTGTGCCAGAAGGACGTACACCCACAGTACAAGAGCTTCATTAGGAACATGAAATTTCAACGTGAAGTTAAATATTTGTATATTATCTTTGATGCGGAGACACAACTTGCTCTAGATGCGAAGGGGGATCGCAGACACGAAATCAATCCTGTGCGCGAGTCCCATAAATGTGCTCACTGTAAAGAAAAGGAGTGATGCCTCATACACGGTCTGCGGGGATACTAAAAACGGCGGTAATGGCGATTTTCGTTTCAAGACCAGGGTGAATTTATAGAGCACGTAGTGGAGGAACGTTACCAGTTTCGACGTACCGTATGCTTAGCTCACAACGGGTCCCGTTATGACAGCATGCTAGCGGCACGCCCAATTATAGAGGAGCAAGGACTGGGCAACGATGTGCGTATGATTCTACATGGTAATAAGATTATTGGAATGGCGATGGGGAATCGAGTTATCTTCCGGGATACGTATGCTTACATGAGTATAAACTAGCGAGTCTCCCGAAAATCCTAAGATCCGACACCAATCTCCGAATTCCCGTATCTTTTCAACACCATCGAAATACAAAAATATAAGGGTCCAATTCCACCCTTTGAGTGTAGTAAAAACGACGATTACACTTTCGACATGCAACACGAATTACTGGCATACTGTGAGAACGACCTAGCTATTTTGAGCGCTGGAGTAACCAAGTTTTCAAATATCATCGAGCAAAGAACCAATGTTATATAGTACTTCCTGATATCCACAACAATCGCCAGCCTGGCTATGGGTGTACTTAGTACTTTGTATTTGCCGGAAGACACTATACCTGTGATCCCACCACTAGGCTATCAACGGCGAGACCGCGAGAGTAAAAGAGCCTTTCATTGGCTAAAGCACATGTCACGGGCTCCAAACGACACATCATATACGCATCAAATGGAGGAGAGGTCCATGCGGGCCCGTATAAATTAGATAGATATGCAGAAGACGGACTGCAAGCGTATAACTATGAACTCTTAGGTTAGCTCTTTCACGGGTGCACAAGTACGTACCTTTGTCTTAGGTATGTACCCTTCGGAGTTGGAGAAAACTTAGAACATCTTTTGAACCGTTGGAACATGCAAAAACAGTACCTAGAACGATTAGGATTCAAGGTGATCGCGATATACAAATGTACCTGGGACGAGTACCTCAAACAGGCGCACCGACCTGGAGACAGGCCTTGTACGCAAGCGCGCGTTCAAGGGTGTTAGGAGAGAAGTATTACGTTCCCTGTACATGTGTAACGATTCTGAACGGCTACGCTACCTTTATGTAACCTCCATTTACGTATGTTTATGGTTCGCCAAGACCTACCCGTAGACAAACCGAAGGTGTACAGGGAAAATTTTCTACTAAAAATTAATGAGTTACAAACAGGTGGCATTATAAATCGAGCTACCAAGTCACTTGCACAAAAATGCACTGAGATTTCTACCAAGTCGCCTAGTGAAGGGCAGGGCCTAGAAAGGTCGCCTGGATACCCATTTGTAGTCTTTATATAGTTGCCGCCTTTAAACAACATCTTCAGTTGATACTTGAATTTTTCTCTAGAAAATAAAAATTCTGAATCATCTTCTTCACTACTTGTTTTACATTCAAATGTTATCGTTATCAGAAAAATAAAGTTAGTTTTTCAACTATGCAAGCAAATAGTTGTTTTCTCATTTGCTCGTACGATCCTAATCACCGCCTACGCATCCACGAGTAAATAACACTGTTAGAAATACAGTCATATTTCGCTCTAAGCAATAATTGTGTAAGGCAGTTTATTTTTAATACTAAGTAGAATGTACTTAAATCTCCAGAGGAAAAAAAAACTAATTAATGTTAAATATGCGAATCCATTCTCACTAGCAGACATCCCGCCAAATGCACTGCAGTTTAAACATGGCGTGTGTCGTACAGAAACAACAACGGGGAAAGCCTTTGACTAGTGTTCAGAAGAAAACTATTCTCAATGTCTTTAACAAATTACTGGAAGAATATCCTGAAGTGCCTATTAAGGATTTAGAAATTAAAGTGGGTGGTGAAACAGGTGTCAGTGCCAGGAGTGTTTCTAAAATTAGACAAGAATTTGCGACGAAATGTGGTATATTGACAACGCCAGGGAAGAAAAGACCAAGAAAAATAAATAGTGGATGAGTGTGACGATTTTGTAAAAGGTGCCATTCGCAGGAAAGTACATCATAACTTTTTCTTAAAGAACGAAATTCCAACAACTGATAAAGTGTTGTGTGTTGTGAATGAAGACAGTGAACTTCCGAATTTTAAAAGAACCACGTTTTATCAGCTATTAAAGTGTATCGGATTTAAATACGGTAGAAGAAAGCGACAATCAATCAGATATGAGTGTTACTTATTTGTAGTTATATCATATTAACAGCAAAGAGGTGCATGTGAATTACGTGGGGAGTGAAGTCGAAATTGGGAGGATGTAAGTTGTGTTTTGCACGTTTTCTGACGATTTTTAGCGTATTTTTAAGTCCTCTCGAGGATATGGAGGGTGGCACCCCCACAGGGGTATCTGGCGGAATCACTGATTACGTATATGCAGAGTATGAAGCAAGAACTATGCTTGGAAATAGGTGGGATGCGCCAAGCGATATATTAAGGCCTTTGCTAAATGATCTCCATCCCCTCCCTCCGAATCAAAAACTGAAATGACGTCACTGAGAGACCCACGTCTGAGATTTTGCAGGACAGTAGTTTATAGCCTTATCTACTGTTACATTCCCGGAAGCTTCGCCTCTGGTCTATCAAATATTAGGCTTACACCTTTTACAGGACGGTTACTTTAACTATACTGCCTCCTAATTACTCGAAAATTACGTATCGTAGGAAAGTGTTGCAAAGAGAGCTTATGCCTCAGAATTTATCAGCGAATAACAGGACAAGTCTACATGGGAGCGAATTTTTTATTCATCCTGTATAACATGCTTGTATACTCCATCATATTTTGCGGTTAAATAAACAAAATCAAGTGATAAATGCTAATAAGTGACGTGACGGTTGAATATACAAGATTCATTTATGCTTTGTAATATGCTAAATCAAGAATACATAAAATGAAAAATACACCTGAAAGGAAACTTGCTTATTCTAAAGGAAAACATTAGAACCAAGACAACAATAAAAAAATATCTAACGAATAAAAAGTAACGAATGTGCTAGGATTCGATCCTCATCGTGATATCCATCTAGGCAGGAATTAGCTGCTGTAAGATCGAACTAACAGATGCGCGTCTTTTGCTGTGGGTCGCAACACGAAATTACGTCACGGATTATCAGATTGTGTTGTTAACAAAGCAGTGAGTCTACTGTGCTTGCTCAAGTTCAGATTTGGCTACAGGCACGTTGCGCCTTTTTTCCTATTTCCCACTCGTGTTGAAATGAATAATAATACGCCAATATTAAGAGAAGTTTTGTCGTTCAAGCCTTTTTCTGTGATTTGAGACGGTACGACCCATGTTGCCAATTTTAAATTCGGTACTCCACAAGCTACTAATAAAGATACTGTATAATTTGCCGAAAATGAAGAGAAATTATGGATGAAGGTAATTTGTAAAGTTTTGTGATGTTCGTTGGTGAATTTCTTGCTTGACACCAACAAAATAATATTAAAATATCCATTAACACAAAAGTATTATTTACAGTTGTGAAGAAGAAAAAATATGTGTACTGGTTTTATCGAAAATTTGAGTATGCTACTGAACCAGATATTAGTATTTCAGAAAACCAAACGTTTGGACTTAAAGGTAATCCATTCAAACAAGGAAGTCCATCCTTTATTTAAAGCAATGGTAAAAGAGGGGGTCCGTTTCATGACTAAGCAGCAACTACTGTGAATCTTTATACAACCGTTCTGTCAGTCTGTCGACAACTTTCAACTCAGAAACTACTAAGACAACATAAAGCATGATGCCGTGTTGCGTTTTCTTTAATTACTATCTCCTGTCAAGCAATTGTTGGGAATTAGTTGAGCAAAAATAACAATTTAAAAATGAATTCAATTTGAATATTATTTAAGGCCTTTAAGCATCTAAGGCTCAGGCCGGGATAGGGGAGGGGGAAAGGATTTTGGAAGGTGCCGGCCAGGGCCTATGTTGAAGGTGTCATCCCGGCGTTTGTCTGGTATGACTTTTTTTAAAGCCTTAGTAAAACATGACGGCTGGTCACCCTACAATAGACGGCTAAACGTGATCAATAAAATTCGATTCAATACATTAATACAATAATAACCTGCATTTTTCTCACGCTTCATTGCAACTAGCAGACAATAGTTCGTTTTTCTGATGATTTTTCCCTCTGTCGCAACGTAATGCAAATCGTTCTATCAACAATCAGTCAGTTCTAAGGATAATATTATTTAAGAGAGTTAATCACGTCGTTTTGCATTCGAAAGAAAAAATATTGAGGAGGGAGCGGCGACTCGAACTGACAACCCTTTAATTCACGGTCACCAGCTATAAACAGTACACCACAGAGTGCGCTTCGCTTTCGGACATTCATTAGCGTTTATTACCAAAGTATTGAATAACAGTCTTCACTTCAAAATTTCAAAACAATCTTGCGTCTTTTTTCTTACCTTCTCGGGGATATAATAGGTTATGCTACATGATTATGCAATGCATATGTTCTATCTGTAACTTCTGTTTGCTTAATGTTTTATTTGAAAGAACATTGTCTATAATCTCAGTTACTGGTAATACTAAAGTTATATAATGTTTCATAGTGCCAAGAGAAATATCCCTTCTCTCCTCTCAGTTTCCCCGTCAAATTCCCTATGTTGCAAAATCTATCAGTTTTGGACTTATTTTTTCGATTATTTTTTCATGTTTTTGTTTCTTTCGTTATACTTTCATTATTTATTTATATCTTTTTGACAAAATTTCAGGAAATATTCGTTTTATATACTTCATATGTATAACAATTAAGCGAATGCCAAAATTAAAAGAAAAATAAATATTTGCCAAGAACTGTCCAATAAAGAAATGCGAAAAAAAATGTTGAGCATAAGTGTACATGCAGTTATGCACTTTGCGTAAAATGCACTCGGTACACTGAATAGGATTGCTTTGTAGGTACGTACCTATGGTGTTTAAAAACATTTGTCTGCAATATACTGACATCGGCAACTTGCGCACTGTGCCATACTAAGTACAATGGGCCCCTCCGTAGGATGATTTCACTGTTCCACTACGTAATAGGATGATTACACTAGTCCACTAAGTAAAAGGATGATTACATTGGTCTACTAAGTCCTAGGATGATTACAATTGTCCGCTAAGTACTATGATGATTACACTGGGCCACTACGTAATAGGATGACTATACCTGTCCGCTAATTGTGAATACACAGTTACAGCACATTGTTGCGAATACAGTTCTCACTTGGATTTGATGGGTCTTTCATGCCCTTGGCAAGCAACATGTCCATTAAAGCATCACGATTTAGTTTCAACATACGTTGAAGACCTCAGTCAAACTTTTCCTTTAATTCTACAGGAGCAGATTCGTGGGATTTTCACATGCGTTGCAAACAAACTAGCCACAGTGTCCGGTTCACGTAGAATCACCTTTGTGTACACAGCAAATAGGGTGTATATTTCCTGTGGTGTAGCGTCCGGAAATAAATAGCCACCACGATGACCCATACATACGTGATCACGTTGGCTCGGTTGTTTGTATAGCAACCTAAACACAGCAGACAGCGAGCAAAGTCATGATTATGAACAGTTGCCAATATACATGGTTTGTCCACCCTTTGCAACGAACACTTACACGGTGTTAATGTCTTCTCTTCGCTCAAGGCACTCGATGTACTAACGTTCGATGCGGCCATGGCTACTGATGAACCAACTCTATCACCAACACACTTCAACCACCCAGCTAGACATGTGCATACGTACATAGACGCACAACATCTGCGCAACTCATACACACTATCACACATACGCTTACCCCACCACACTGACGGATCGGCCTTTGATCGTATCAACAGGATTAACGACCTGTCAAGCATGTTTAATCACCTGTCACGAGTGATGAGGGTCCTGTCAAACGTGATGAGGGTCCTTTGTTCGCGAACAATAGCTGTCCATCATCCGCTGTAATCTACAATCCTCTGTCTTGTGCAGTTCTTCCGATTTTCAGGCTAGGGGATACCTTAGTGTGTACGAATCTACTATATTATTAGCGTTACTGTGTCCTTTTATAATAAAGTGTATAAGCGTTGTCAGTAGTGTTGTAAAAAAGTTTTTTGTTTTGTTTTGTTCTTTTTCATGTTTATACTTTTCAAACTCGTTTTTTTCACACAGCAAGCATTTACTGCTTTCCGCTGCAGACAATCAACGTAATCAGCATGATTAGATTCACACATTCATCACAATTTACTATTGCTTTGTGTTCTGCATCCTTACGAGGCAAATAATGGGATTATTTATGCATTCACTGCCACATTGCTATACTTCCAATATCTTTTTACCCTGACAAACGTAAGGAATCTAGGTACATATGAACTAAACTTATTTGGTATAGACTGTGAGAAAATACTACCTAATAAAGCTCCGGGCAACTGAAGAAATATTTTGAATTATAGGAAGAATTTAAGTTCCTAGAGATAATACAACTTTACTGTAAACTGAAAAACTATAAATTCCTACCTACATATGATCTCATTCCATGTATACAATACGCTAATTCCTAATTTCGGTATTATTTAAAGAAGATATCTATTTTTGGTCGTAATTACCGTCCGTAAAAAATAATTAATTATCTTTAGCTCAAAATTCCGGGACATAACCTGCTTCTGTTCAAGGGTAGAGGTATATGTATGCGTTTACTAGTACATTGTGTTTCACTATCAAAACTCGGTGTCATTGCTTCCTCATGCTTTGGGCTCCAAACCCCGCCCATTACTGTGTAAATATGTACAAACAGAGATAGTGTAACAAAAAAATATTTTATGTTATTTCCATATTTCAAAAGAGTTGAATAAATGCATGATGAATACCCTTGTAAACAAGGAACTACATATAGGTTTTTTCTATTGATCCTGTTGCAATAGGGCTTTGAGAAGTGTTATTTCAAAGCATATCATAACGTAGCCAAGCCACGTCCCAAGGCTCCCCCGCCATTTTTGAAAGTATAGTAATAGCTATTGGGACGTATGGGGGCCATTTGAAGAACTGAATTTTAAAATACGGTGGCATCGCTGACAACTGATTGCTTGGTTACAGGGAACAACCACAGTATGTTTAGATTGTGTCAAATATGTATACTCAAAGCTTGGTGCGGATACGTTGAACTGAATGGAAGTAGTGAATATTTAATTTTTATAATTGATTGACAACACTGTCAACTGTGGGTTCTCAAGTACCTCTATGAAGTGTCTCAGTATGTAAGTACAAAGTTTTGTCCTAATATGGTCAAGCGATATGGAAGCAATCAACATTTAATTTTCTGAAATAGATTGGCAACACTGACAACTGCGTCGCTGGACGTACCCACATGAACTGTCCAAGTACCTAATGCACATGTCAAATTGTAGTGATTCAAAAAAAAGGTGAAAATTTGACCACCAGAAAAAAAAGGAAAATGAACTTTGGTTTTTTAATTTTTCGTGTTACTTTGGAAAAAACTTTTCTGTACTATTACGAGATTCCTGATATTATTTGATGATCAATGGATCAGTTAAAACGTTAGTTTGTTAAAAATATATATTTAGAAAAAAAAATCTTTATTGGGACTGCCCTTGATAAAGTTTTGTAGCATTAGTTAAGTTTCCTTGATCTGAGCCAAAGATGCCTAAGGGACATAAGTGGGCGGAATTTTTCTCTCGTGTACAAGGGCGCTAACGAGGTTCTGGAACTGGAAATACTTTCCGTGGAGCGCTAAATATTAATATCTTATAATCGTCACGTTTTTTTTTTATTTTCATGATTATCTGTCGTTTTATAATTTAATTAATGTTATTTAGTTTGTAGTAATGTTATTTAGTTTTTTGCAATGTTATTTAGTTCCACTGTAAAATGGCAATTCCAGCTTTATCTGAAATAAAGAAATAAACAGATATTGCGCTCGTAATGTACGTAGAAAATTCGTTGTACATTTTTTAACGTAAGAACACTTAATTTTACTAAACTAAATAAGAAATGAATAAGGTGTGTTAAGTAGTGAATATTCGTGCGGAAAAAAACAATTTCTTCAATAAAACCAGAATTTTTGGCCTCGTGGAAAAAGAATTCTTCCAGTTGTTTTTTCGATAATTTCCGTCCCCACCCCCACCCCGACCTTTAAATCACTAGTAAATCAATCGGTCCAACGGTATCAAAATATGAAATTATATTTTTTTAATTGTTTGGCAACCCTGACAAATTACGGTGCCTGGAGTGCCTGTATGACCAGACCCACTACTTAATAAACATGTATGCCAAATTTAGTTTAAATCAATGCACACATGTAGATTTGTATTAATAAAAGCATTTCTTGAAAAAAGCATAAGCTGAATTTTAAAATACGCTGGCAACACTGATAACTGTGTTGCTTCAAGTCGGAGACAATCTAAACTTTCTTCTATTGTGTTGAATGATATTTAAGCTAAGTTTGAGGCAGATAGGGTATGTAAGAAAAAGATTTTTAATTTTTAAAGGTTTTTTTAAAAGTTGGCAACACTGAGAACTAGGCAATCTGGAATTTCTCACATATATATATAAAAAAAATATTTGTAATGTAGGGTTTAATTTATGCTGTATTTATTTTTAATTACCGTATTTAAATAAAAGTAATTTTTGTTTAAAGCGGTGTTACAAATTGCTGCCCTTAAAAAACGAAATTAGAAAAAAACGAAGGCTCATGTTTTTTTTAAATAAAAAAGGGTTTTAGAAAAATATACTTTTTTTTTCCTATTTTCAACACTACTTGTCAGCCTATTTTAATTAACTTAAATAAGGATACATGGTTATTCACATTCAATATATCCAGTGTAAAATGCCCGAAATTGTTCTGCCTCTGGGGATTGTTAAATAAATACATAATGTAGCTCTCTTTCGATGTATTATTATTATTAGGCTGGTTTTACTTTTGATGTAATATAATTCCCAGTCATTGTTATTGGTTGTATTTCTTCACCAGTTCTATATTCTATGTTATTTGCGGTGTTTCGGCCAAACGTTTTGAGAATGTACTCCAAAATGTAGAACAAGCAACGCCTAGATAAAAACAGTCTGCATTTTTGTTAAGGATAAGTACGTTGTTATAAAAGTATTAATATTTGTAATATACCAACGGCACGTGATGGAACAAGCGTACGCCACAGCGCTGTATCAGACTCTTACCTTATTACCGATAGTACTCGAAGGAAAATTCGTACACTGAAAACAAAAACAGAGAACTTGAGTAAATAGGGTCTATAGACATAATTTTTGTGAGATTCGACAATTTCAACACAACATTAATGACTGCAAATTTAACGTAGAGGTGGTAGTTCTTTTGTAAAGAAAACTGAAGTAATATGGCTGTGGAAGGCGGTCCGAAGTGTAATTAAAGAAATAGAGAATCTAAGTCCTTCTATTTTCTATTTCCACTTACCTGAATTGCCAAAATTACTTTTTCCGTTTCGCATGCCAACATGATTGGGTGGTATATGGTACGATCACAACTTTGCCCTGTGAAAACTCATTGAATCCTTTGATCACTTGTTCTGTTCCCACACGCGATATCTCCGCATCAACCTCACACTGAATGACGTTTATGTAGTGCTGGTCTGTTTGAAGCGCTTGCTCCACCTGAACAAGAGGCTTTGACGATCGCTCTCAAGACACGAATAATGAGTTTTCCACTTCCCAATTTGCTGAGGAAGACTGGCTACTACTACATTCATTCAGAACAGTGAAAAATCGATTCATTTTTCCCCTTCGGAAGCTTTACAGGAAAAATCGAGATCTTTTTGACAGATGTATTACACAAAAATAGTTTCAGAGACAGTTTGTTCCTTTATTAAGCATTAGCTTTTCTTTTTTTTTTTTTTTCAAACAAAACCTTCAAATTGTTATCTTTTTTTGTGTGTGTGCGAAAGAATTTTCTTTGTGTAAAGTTTACAAGGCTCTATTCAATATTATATATACAATACAAATGCCACACAATGCCAGTCACAGCAAAATTGGCAGATGAAAGAAACGTGTCTATAAAAAGAATATATAAAAGTAGAAGTAATGAATTCAATATTACCAATTACTGACATTTTTAAAGAAAACTAAAATAAACTTGAATTACATGTTCCTTTCCTTGTCGCTATCGTGTAGCGATATTGCGGATCATGATTGCAAACCAGGTCTGTAGCCAGAATTTTCTTCTTAGGAAGCGGGAGGATACCGTCTTTTTTTAAACATTTTAATTATTTAGGCGATAAAATTTGTATAAGCTTTCTACGGGACAGTAATTTTCAGTGGATGATTAAGCTTTAAGTTATTTTCCGTTCGTTAATATAGGTATTGATTTTTAAAAAGAATTATTCTTTAAGCAGCTACACCGTCTCCTTCAGTCAAAGATTTTGGACATCAAAATGGTTAATAAATGGAAACGCGAGATAATATATCTTGAGAATTCGAAACAGTTATTCTCTAGATAATGCAGTTGAACAGGTAGTTGGAAGAAGGCAATAAAAGCAAAAAATTTGAAAATCTACTTTATGCCGGATTTGATATCTGGAAGGGATCGCGCATCAAAACACTGCACAAAGAAAGCAAGAACCATTGGAAAATCCTAAAAGAAAAAAATAGGTGTGAAATAGAGATGGGCAAAAATAGCGTAGCAGCTAGTTTTTCACTGCTACTTCGGCTAAACTGCTATCACTGCTACCACCGATTAAAAGTAGCTACTGGCTTAACTGTTGTTTTTCTCCTAAGTTTGCTCAAGGTAAAACTCACTGTTTCCTTTTTACTAAACAAACAGAACTGCTAGACGAACGGAACAGAAGGACAGAGAATTGTCTGCGGAGAGGACTATCATGACGTGTGAACACTACGTAATTAGTGGCGTCTGTTAAGTGTTATCGGAACTGCTAGAAACAGATTTCGGAAAGAACTAGTCGCTACTTGGCTTCGTGGCGTAATGGGTAAAGTGTTGGACTACAAATTCAATGGTCCCGAATTCAATACTCGTTGATCTTAAAAGCTTTTTTTAAGAAAATAGTTTCCAGTTATATTTTGAATTTCTATTGTTTAATTTATTTTATACCTTTAATTTCATTTAATGTTTTGTAATCTATTCTTTTCTGTTTACTTTGATTCTGTACTCTAATTTAGATTTAATAAAGAAATAGTAAAAAAATGGCTAAGGCACTGGACTTGTGATTCAGTGGTCCTGGGTTCGGTACTCGTTCAGCTAAAGTTTTTTATTTTACAGAGCAATATATTTTTCCTTTCTATTTGCGAAAAAGGCTCTACTTTTGCAATTAGACATTTTTCTTCCTTTTAGGTGAATTAAACAATACAAACTTTAAACGTTTCAGAAAATTCACAGCCACAGGTTGGAAAAAATCAGGTTAGGTATTTTTCTTCTTAATACGCAATGAAACCATGTATTGGTTGAAACTGTCGCAACATATTAAACTGTCAATATATTATTGTAATGGAATTATTCACGCCAGGATTCTTTACGTCATGATTGTCCCTCTCCGCAAACACTCGTAAGGACAGAGAGACAAGTGCCCCGAGGTTAGGGTCCAGAGATTCTACCAGAACCCACCAAAATGGGAGTTCTCAAGCACTATTTTTTTACGGTAAAAATAAGTAGAAACCCTAAAATTCTACTTACAGCTTCCCAATTTTGGGTTCATACTCCCCAAACTTAAAATTCTGGCAGAATCCCTGTACTGGGCCAGACATATTAATTATTTATTTTACATGATTGAAAACATCCAAGAACAAAATTGCGGCAAACTGATAGGGATAAACACCTACTTTATCTACGAAATGCTGCGCCTGAAGCGGGCACAGTCGTTTGTCTTGTACCTCTGCCACCCGCCAAATGTAACATTAATATCGAAAAGGCGCTCAACAAATGCTCCCAGCCGGTTGCACATATGGGCAAATACCGTTTTGCATTCCCCTAGATCCGGGCTACGGTTTTCCCATTTCTATCTTACGTTTAATCAGGCATGTATCTATAAGTTCGTTTTGGAAGGGTACCACGGGCTTTCGATGGAGAGCCACGGTGTCTGGGCATGGTGTATACACTGAGTTTATGTGAGCTACACCGACAAACCTCTGGAAGTGATTTCCGATATCAGAATAAGACGAAAGCTCTGACAAATTTCTGAAACGTGTATTGTTTCGGAGCTACAGGTTACCAAAAGCGTGGGGAAATTAACTTTAGAGTTTTATATTGTTATCACCACGAACAGTAAGCTGATGCGGCATAGTATCGTCAAAAACTTTAAACTTTCTCCATTTGAAAATGAATATTTCAAAATTCCGTAATGAGCATGCAAGGGATTCCCCAATGTAAGTAGAGGATTTCGGAAAATTTCTGAAGATGAGGTAGGTCGAAATGAGCATGAATTAAACGATTTCTCATGTAGTTAAAGATGATATGCGTCATTCATAGCATCCATTTGAGCAATGATATTCAATCTCTTTGATAACAAATAAATAAAATGTTGTTTGAAATCATTCAATTCTTACTCCTACTTGTTATGTAGCCACGCATTTAAAATAAAATTGTTCGGTATACGGAATCTACCGTACTTGAGATATCGACTTGGCGCAAACGATTTATTGTTTCCTTGTGGAATACCGTCCCATGCATGCTTATTTCAAGCCATCTTTACTTTAGAGAATTTCTGGGAATCTCCTAATTCCTTTGTGAAAAATGAAATATACATTTGTTTGATAGTGTAGATTTAAGGTCTTTGACAGTACCATGCCGCATCAGTTCTACTGTTCGTATTGATAGAAATGTGAAGCTGTAAAGTTCATTTTACCAAGTTTTCGTCAGCCTGTAGCTCCGCAACTTTGCGCATTTCCCAAATTTGTCAGATAATTTTTTATTTATGAATTATTATTATTATTATTATTATTATTATTATTATTATTATTATTATGTGAGGAATCACCTCCAGAAGTTTGTGTGTGTAGTTCATAAACACCCTGAATATAATCCCGCTTAAAATATTATACTAATTTAGCATGAAACTAAATTACACTTCCCCCTCCCCGCCGTACCCACCGCTTTGTACATTCCTGATTTAATTGTTCACATACTGTTCTCTCTCCACAAACTAGTTCAAGCTCAGATAATTACATATGATCGTTTTCTAACAGTGGTAGTATGAGCTAAATTACCTTAGTCCATTACTCTACTGCACACATAACAGGATACAAGTAAATAAGTTAGTCTAAAATGGTGTTTTACATTGCTTTTTCACAGTCGGAAATAAATAACTCCTATTTAGATACGTTTTTTTCTAAACTGCTATTTTTAATTACTATTGTTATCGTATTTGCGTATAGCAACTATTACTATCACTGTTACGGAATAATAGCAATTTTGCCCATTCCTAACGCAAAATTTCTGTCAGTTGGTAGAAGGAAAAAAATATGCATTTTTTACTTGCTTGTAGCCTTAGTGTTCATTGTGCATACATTTCTTGTAAATATCATTCATTTGAAGTACCATTAATTTATTTTATTGCGTTTTTCATTTACATGGTCGATTTTTTCATACTTACGTCTAAGCACTTAAAACTCAGCATTCATATTTTTCCATCAGTTGGAAGAAGGAAATAAATCCACCAACTTCTTTTAATTTTACAGGAAAAAATACAATACCTGGACTGAGCAGTACACAAGGATCAGAATACCGTTCTGAATATTTTGTAAAAATATGGTTTCCTTTCAGTAAATATTAAAAATGTTATACAGTTTTTGTTAATTTCCCACAAAATAGATTTTTGAATTTATTTCCTTTTTCCAACTACCGATTCAGTTCTAGTGACGGATATTGAGGATAGACAGGGTCTACAAAGTTCTTAAGAAAATAAATGAATTTAATTCTCCAGTAGCAAACAAATGTTGAGAAACGGCGGATTCAACGCTCGTATCGCTACTTAATTTTAACGTTGTTCGAGGGCTATCCAGAAAGTATCCAGTGGAAATTCAAAATCAATCTGCGCTTAACTTGTTTTTCAAGTCTATGTATCACCTACTATTGAATACTCCTCGCCCAAATGGTCCATGGCATGTCCCACCCATGACACAAAATTGTTCAAGGCAATATTCAATGTAAGACTTTATTGTCACAAATCAACTTTAGTGTACCTATCCGATGAGCACGAAATACAAACCCAGAATAAACTTGGTTCAAAGGTCATTGATAAACAGAATAACCACGAAATATAATTGTCTCCCAAAGACATTCGATATTTTTGCCTCTGAGAGCACTTTTAGGGCTCACATAAACAAATTGTATTTGCAAATATTGTTATCTTGACATTGTTGTTTAAATTTTTGTTGTTGTGGTAACCACTGTTAATATTTGGATGTAAAATGGACAACATGTGCTGTATTGGGAACTTATTCGTAAATAAATAAATAATTCACGTTGTGAAATGAAAAGGAGAAAAGTGAAAGTATATTTTTTTTAATTACATACATTTTGAAGCGACACTCTTACACTACTTTTCGACATAGTCGCCGTATAAGCTTAGGTATCATAGCGATGAACAAGCTTACAAAGTTCATTGTCATAAAAAGTTGCCCCTTGTGACTTCAACCACTTCTGCACGCCAGCGTCGTCGTCAAAGCGCTCCGTTGCTAGTCAGGTCTTCATGTGGGGAAACAAGTGGTAGGCACTTGTTGCGAGATCCGGGCGACTTTTGCTACCAGTTCATCTGTCACAAGGCTCCTTCCCCCACTTCGGTCTTCATCGCGAACGTTTGTGCGACCATCTTTAAACATGAAGCACCAGCGCCTCACCTCACTTTCACTCATTACATCTTTACCGTAAACTTCACACAGTTGTCGAAGAATGTTAATCGGTTTAGTGTTTTTCGCCAACAAAAATCGTATGACCGACCTTCACAACTGGCTAAACTTTCACTCATGTTAACAATGGACAGAGCGGAAGCAACACGAGCTTCACACGTCCGCGGAAGTCCCTGCCATAAATGGCGGTGCTCTCCCCGCCCCTAGTGGCACCCCGCTGAAACGTGAATGACTTCTGGACAGCCCTTATGTATATACAAAAATATCTGCCTGTTCAACGATTTATTCGAAGTTTAGAATCAACATAGTTTTTAACGTCAAGAAGTGGAGTATTTTGGAAAAGTTTTTTGGAACATTGTATTAGCCCAATTGTTCAACGGCTCAAAACCTCCTTCTTCATTTGACCAAAAAAGACTGTTGAATTTCATGACGGAGAATTACTCACCACAGTTGCTGTTTTTATAAATTTCTCTCACGTTGGTATATTGATTTTGTTTTTAACTTCTCTACCGGTCTGCAGTGGGATTCGAGGCTAGAGAAATTGCATTCGTATTTAGTAGTTCGTCGCTCTGACCGCTCGGCTTTTAGGAATTCTCATATTCATTAATA
This sequence comes from Lepisma saccharinum, assembly GCA_022664845.1. Taxonomy (NCBI): domain Eukaryota; kingdom Metazoa; phylum Arthropoda; class Insecta; order Zygentoma; family Lepismatidae; genus Lepisma; species Lepisma saccharinum. The sequence goes on from JAGDQP010005187.1 coordinate 58,355, forward strand.
TTTTACTATTCCTTTTATGTTACAAGGACTGACAATGTTACCCCAACTCCAAAAGTGATGCCATCTTTTAGCAATGTTTTCAAATATCTGATGGTCCGGAAGTAGAGCTACTCCAAATTTTGAGTCATAAATTTAAAAAAGCCATAAATGTCAAAATTCGAACCAGATAACATTAATCAATGTCAAAATTCGAACCAGGAAATGTCAATCAGAGACAAAATTCGAACTCATAACCATAAACTAGACCAACCAAGTTCTTTCGGAAGGACATCAAAGAAAATTCGAACTTTGAAACCACCTGCACGAATTCGAAACCCGTACTGCATACTAATGAGGGTTTGGAATGGAATTGTTAAAAGACTTTTTCCACTCCCCGCATGGTTCAGGTTGTTTCAGAACGATTTTACCTCAACCTCCTCGGAAAATTCGAACTTGGAAGCCACCTGCCCGAATTCGAAACCCGTCTTGCAGACTACTAAGGGTCTGGAAGGGAATTGTAAACGTTTTCCCCACACACTCCTATGACCCCAGTTGTGAAGGAACCCCACAGAAAATTTGAACTTGGTAGTCACCAGCTCGAATTTGAAACTCGTCCTGATGAGAATCCCCCCACCACTCCTCGAATTTTAACTTCAGGGTCATCCAGGATGTGGAGAATTGACTTCATCTCACCCCCTCGTCTCTACAGGAAATTCGAACGTTAAAGCCACCTACTCGAAATCGAAACGCCCTAATGAGAGTCCTCCACACTCATCAACTTTAAACCAGTCAAGGTCAACCAGTTTCAGTTGGAAACGAAGAGCGCTTCGAAAAAAGTGAAAAGAAATAAAGTTGAACCACGCTATAAATAAAGTTGAAGACCGCATCCCAATGTTTAGCAACGGAAGAGAGGATGGGAGAGAGAGAGAGAGTGTGTGTTGTTTCGAAAAGTTGAGAAACAAATGTAAGCAACACCCTTCCCGAATCTCGTCGTCAAGGTCAGCCAGTTTCTGTTCGAGAGGAAGACCACTTAGAGAAAAATTGGATAGAAAAAAAGTTGAAAATGTGACTCCGAATGTGTTTCTTCGATGTTAAGCAAACGAAAGGGAGTGAGGGGAAGAGCGACAAGGTTTCGAATTTTAGCCTATTTGGAAGTATTGTGGAGAAGGAAAAAGGAAAGGAAGATATTGAATATAATTTTCAAACGAATCCCGAGAGAAATAGTCTCAAACTTTGTTGTTTTTCTTTCCATCTTATACGAAATAAAAGACGAAGGAAACGCGTACTCTGATATTGCGTGTATATTATGTATGTTTGTGTATATATCTATTGCATAAGCGGTATATTTTTATACCATTGGACGTGATTTTAACCAACAAGATGCAGAATCTTGTGTAATTTTGTGTTCCAGATCTGTACAAAATGTGTTTTGCGTGATTTTGTTGTGCATTTTATGCTTTCAGACCGAATATAAGTAATTGATATACGTAATTTAACCAGAAAATAGACTCCTGATTGTAATATCATGAGGATTTAACGCGAAAAAGACGATTTCGCATCAAACATTCTCTTGAAAGGGAAGTGAATTATCTTCTTGGAAACACATTTATTTGTAATATAAGGAGAAAACGGACAAATCTAGTCTGTAAAAACGCTTGTTATCTTATTTTCGGATAGGATTCAAGTCTTTTGCACCCGTAGTTACAATTTAGTTCGGGTTTATACGGAATCCATTGGCAAACCATTATTGGTTCACCTTGACTCTGGAACCTTCACACAGAAAACCCGTGTAAAGAATAACTAAAATGCTTTGTTAGTTGTATTGATTCATAACTGTATATCGGAAACGGTGTAAATCACCTATATGAAAACCTACAACCCATCCGTACAGTATGTACTATAGGCACTCATCTTTTAGCGTCGGAAAGAAACAGACTTGAGACTCGACTTTCACGAGTTATATAGCTGCTTTTATTAAGCCGACAGGATGGGTTTTATACATTTAACCTTCTCCATTTATAAGTTTTGCCGGGAAAGACTGCTTGGAAACATATATATTCATAATATAAGGAGAAAACGGATAAATGTAGTCCATAGAAACGCTTTTTGCCTTGCTTCAGGATTAGATTCATGAGGAAATAAGTGGTTTAGAAATTAGGATCAATTAACTTCATGAGAATGCTTGAATTCATTGAATGCTAGCGCCATCGGTGCATCATGGCTATGTTTGCCTTCGATATTTGCAGATCAGGTACCAAGCTTACTAGCTTGTAAGCAAGAGATCACGAGCTTGTTTCCCATTAGGAGGCACAAGTGCCCCAAAACCCACAGTAAACCAACCTTAGAGGATGGTGAGTATCGATTCAGCATGACAAAAGATCGACCTTCAACCACTCTTAATAAGTGGTAAAGCTTACTGTCTTGTATCCTCGAGTTCCAAGGTTTGATCTCCAACGTGGACACAAATGGTCGGGAACCTGTATTAATACGGCATTTGGGAATGCTTTTATCCCTGGGTGGAAGCATGATAGATTCGTCTTAGCCAATGGAGACATATTAATCATCAATGGATAAGTTGCTGTGCCTACAGCCTTGTAACCAAGAGGTTTCGGGTTTGTTTCCTGCCAGCGACAAATGTGATTCGGTACCCATGTTAAAATAGCCTTAAGACATTGAATGGTAGGCCACAGCGGTTCGCCTTGTCGAGACACCTGGTTTTGGCGTATATTGACAAGCAACATCTGTCTTATAATCATATGGTCCTATAATCGATTCCCGCTAGGGACAGAAGTAATGAGAGATCCTGTGGTTGAGTTTAGGGGAATGTTTCTACTCCCTAGGATGGCAGAACCTTCGATTCGCCTTAGCCACGGACATATATTTGGCATCACTGCCTTTTAAACAAGGAGTTTCGGATTTGGTTTGCACTGTGAGACACAAATGATTCGGAAGTGAATCTTAAATAGCCTTAGAGGTCGGTGGCTTTCGATGGAAAGGTACTATCGATTCGTCGTGACCAGATACATGTCTTTGGCAATACTGCCTTTGATCCAAGGAGTTCCGGATTCGATTCCCGATGGGAGACACGAGTGATTGAAAACTGAATGTTAAAATGACTTTAGAAGGTTGTTAATATTTCTAGGATAAACATATTCGCTACGTCTAGGCCAGAGACACACATTTGGAAACACTGTCTTGTAAACAAGAAGTCACAGAATTAATTCCCGATGGGGCAACCCAAACTCGTATGAATTTGTGCTTAGCTCATGATGTTATTTTGTCCATCTGACCCCGGCATCGGCCAATTAGAATCTAAGTGCTGACAGAACGCTACATTATTATTATTATTATTATTATTATTATTATTATTATTATTATTAACAAATGCAACGAAAGGGAAGACTCCAAACTTTGAAAGGACGTAAACCGGATGACACTGTCAGCCATATGTTTACTTTGTATGTCTACAATCATATATTGTGCTTTTTTTGTAGGAAATACAGTTTTTTTTATTTAATCGGACTTGAGATTTGTCATAAATGTGTTCCATTGCATCTGTTAGATACTTTTGTTCCATATTTTCTGTCTCACAAGCATTAACCCTAATCTGAGGTACATATAGACAAATCGAATCGTGCAATTGTGATCAAAATATAAAAAGATATCTAAAAATATATGAGAATTGTAAGCTTCCAAGGTTTCACTTTGTCTTTTGGCATCCAACAAGCTAGAAAACAAAGAACACAAAGAAACTCACTCCATAGTAGATATAGTGGTGCTAGCACGCACGGCAACATTTAGGCTAACACTGTACCTAAGAAAAATTGATTTTAGAATTGAAGGTATCGAGCCCTTATGATATCGAGCACTAGCTTTATACTCCCAGCGAGAATTCGATTTCAAGTAGAGATCATTTATTATACGGAGATGATCATAGCCTTTACATATGGAGATAATATACTATATACATTCATTTTACATGGCAGACTATCACCTTAGTATGAAGCTGGTAGTGAGAAATTGACTCAGAAAGGGATTATTTTCTATGTGGAGTCACTTACATCCTTTTCATACGAGGTGCTTGTACTACATACAATCACTTTATAACGCAGGCCAGCGCCCAAGCACAAAATCAATAGAGGAACTGGTGTTCGATTTACCGCTAGATTTCAAAACGTCGTGATTATCAAGAGAGGAAGACCATACACATTAATTAAGAATAACTATCCAGGCATTATTTATGTTAGATGTTAGGCTGGAGTAAGGGATGCAGAGCCCCTAGGTAATTGATGCGCAAGAAGATGCGCATGCAAAACAAATGAAAGGGAAATGCGCGAGAAGATGCGCGTAGCAATCCAATGAATGTGTTTTCAAGGAGCGTACACGTGAATGGTTGAAGGAGGGATATGGTCATGTGCGTAGAAACTGAAACAAGTCACTTTGTAAGAGACAACCATGGCATCATTTGAACATATTGACACGCACGCCTTAGTTGTAACAGCACAGGATGTCGAGGCCGCCGCTCTGGTTTAATTTCTACGCCAAACGGAACTGAAGCTAGTGTTCAACGTCTAAGTTTACACTCCGCTTCATAGACGAAGCATGCATTTGGCGTACTATTAACTATTGGATCCCCGAAGACCAGCTCTTGTGTTGGGGATGCTTTCATGGAAAATATGGCCAACGGGACAATGACTGTTTAGGTCTCGGTTGTTTCTCTTTCGTTCCCGATCCTCTAGAACAAACGGAAACATCACTAAAGAATCGAACTGCAGACATTCTCAAGAATCCCAATACACAGCAGAAATGGTTTGGTGTCTATGTGGAATCCTATCCAAAAGGCAGCAACCTCACCAAAAATTTTCATTGGGCGCTGCTGAAAGAAGCTTTACTGAAGAAGAACCGCTATGCATGGTTACATCACACGTCACTAGTAAAGTAGAACTGTATATGTAGTGGAATTATAGTTAGTGGAACTTTATGTAATGCAGCTTTATTTAGTGGAAATATATTTAAGGGACTTACATTTACAGGAACTATATATTTAGTGAAACTTTACATTTATCGGAAGTCTATATCTAGTGAAACTATAATTAGTAGACTTACATTTGTGGAACTTTGTATTTAATGGAACACTGTAAAGATGGCTTGATGTACGTTGAGTATTGGTAGAACGTTTATTAAGACTCGAGTATGTTATAAACTTTTAAAGCATACTAGCAGGACAACCCTATTTTATACAGTGGGTGTAATTTAAAGACTACACACGAGTGTATGTATGTTAGGAATACGGATTCTGTGATTTTAAAACATTTAGATTCCCTTGTGAATCACCCAAAAGTGTAATGAGTATGATCAACTGTTTGTACGTTAAGGACATATGATCGTTACGAAAAATACAGTTTTAAGAAGTGCACAACCATAGTGAAAAACAGTGAATTTATTCCTTAATTGATATCAATAATTATTGAACAGTGTCATATGTCGTTGAGTGTTTATCTAAATACATGTTCAAGAACGTACGTCACCGATACTCAAAGGTTTAAAATTTATCCGCGTGAATTTCCGATTCGTGAATTCTTCCTTGTTGCACGCAATGACTCAACTACATTTCACTGTATGGTGAGATACCATGTGATGTTAATTATTTACCTATTGGATATCAAAATCAAGCCGAATGGCTCACTCAGAATTTTCATGGTCTAACTTGGAACACATCCAAAGGGTATACTGTAACCCACATTCGCTATATATTTAATTTTGTGAAGTAGACTCTACGTTTTACTGTAAAGGCCCGGAAAAAGCTGAGTGGATTCGTAAATTGTTTCATCTGCAAAATGTAAAAGATGTTACGGAACAAGGATGTCCTGTCTTAAACATGCTTAAATTCAATATGATTGTCAATACCTGTAGGTATCATATACTAGTAGAAGTTAGTGGCCATGCCCTAAGAAACTGTGTTCAACTCCAATACTGGCTTCAAGTGAAATATACCAGTGTCGTCGATGGCATGTTATGTATAAGCTTATAAGACAAGTTTTAAAGAACCCACTTCAAAGTACCCTTGAAAAGTATGTATGAATGTTGTCTTTAAAGGGTGTTACATTACAACGCAAACTTGTATGAATTTTATTTATATTATAATAAAATAATACTATCGAATACCTTGGGTTTTACAACATTTACCTTGGGTTTAAATGAATCGATAAAACACAACATTTACATGTGATAAAAAGTTTATTACATACATGGTTATTTACATGCTTTATTACGTGTTTCGATTCTATTTACATACTTCAGTAAGAGTTGATCATTTTGTTTTAGTTTAGACGTATGAAATTTATGCAAGACACTTTGGTTACGGACTTTATAGTAAATGAATACAATACAAAACAGTTCACATAAGACTAACAGTTCATCCTGGTACTCTACAGTATTCACATGAAAATATTTACAGTTTCTCTGCAGTAACTTGGTAATTGGTCTGGGAGGTGGATTACCCAGACTTAGAAATAATGTCCTATTTTCTTCTGATTATTAGGAACACATATCAGCAGACTGTCGTTTACATTTCTTAACACCAACAGAAAGTTTGAATACAATTTAATATAGTAATTTGATAAATGGAATAAATTAAGATGAAGATTGATTTTTAAGCTACTTTGGTATACCTAAGCCATGAACAAGATACCATGGCTATCGGCGACTGTACTTTTCGGGGTAGCCAACGAGTGTGTGTTAAAAATTAGTGGGGAAGGATACCATGCTTTAAAATAATTTGTGAACTATTATTATGACATATCCCTTTAGATTCCGGTCATAAGTATTAAGTTATCTAAGGAAATAATTTTACTGCTATTCTGAATGTTATAAGCAAATAAACCAAATATTTAGTGCAACCCACAATGATTTTATCCAAGTTTTGCCCAAGTTCTCACAGTCTATGAAAGAAGGTAATAGTTTTGAACCTAAAGTCCGACTACGCTTTATTTTATGGCTGAAAAATGCTTTCGTGAATTAAGATGTACAAAGATTGTCGCTCTTTATATTGATGAGCAAGCACTAAGACTTTCTGGTTTGTTCTGATATAATATTAAAACAAACTGTTTGCTAGTACCAAGAAAGTTTTATTATACGAATTTTTCATAAAAACCTATTCAGAGTTGTACGAAGATTACATAACACTACAATAGAAACTGTTCTGAACGCTAATAATCCAAAATATAAAATATTCATTCAGAAGTTATAAATAATTTCATCAAGTGACATGAAAGAACAACAAGTTTAGTTTTACAAAACGTTGTTCAGTTTAACAATCACTATTCCCCGTTTTTGATTTTCAAATTTATAACAAATTAGGTTTTGTTTTTTTAATTGCGCGAAAAGCATTTGTTCCTTTTTTAGTCTTAGAAAATCGGTTTTCATGTTTCTGTCTATTAGTTTAACAAAATCTTTCCTTTTTTATTTTAGATGAAGAAAAAAATAATTCCTTTGCTTTCTAGATTTACAAAAAGATTTTCCCGTTTTTTAGTTTCACAAAAAAGATTTCCTTTGTGTTTATAAGTTTACAAAAAAGATTTCATGTTTTTGATTTTAAGATTTACTAAAAACTTTTCATGTTTCTATTTTCTACTTTTTGTATTTAGTTTAACAAAAGAGTATTTTCTGCTTTCTTCTTAGTTGTAAAAACTTTTAGTAGTACCAAGTTTCTTAAGTTCTATATCTTTTAGTTTACAGTGTATCGTGTTGTTCTTTTATTCATTTCACATATAGTGCTTCCTGCTTTGTTTTGGTTTTAATTTTGTTTTACAAAAATGTTCCTCGTTCTTGTTTTTAGTTTAAAAAAATTTTTACAAAGTACCCTTGAAATGTATCTATGAATGTTGTCATTAAACAGCATTACACTACAATGCAGACCTGTATGCCTTTTATTAAATTATAATAAAATAATACTATCAAATACTTGAGTTTAATATCAATAAAACACATTTAGATGTGATAAACTGTTTACCAAAAATTAATCTACTACATACATGGTTATTTACATGCTTAATTATGTGTTTCGATTCTATTTACATACCAGTTGATCATTTTATTTAAGGTTACACACTTTGGTTACGGGATCTTAAAGTAAATGAATACAATACAAAACAGTCCGCATAAAACAAACTGATCATCCTGGTACTGTACATTATTCACATGAAAATATTTATAGTTTCTCTGCAGTAACTTGGTAATTGGTCTGGGAGGTGGATTACCCAGACTTAGAAATAATGTCCTATTTTCTTCTGATTATTGGGAACACAAATCAGCAGACTGTCGTTTACATTTCCTAACACCAACAGAAAGTTTGAATACAATTTAATATAGTAATATGGTGAATGGAATAAATTACGAAGATGACTGAATTTTGAGTTACTTTGCTATACCTAAACCATGAAGAAGCAACATGGCTATCGGCGACTGTACTTTTCGGGGTAGCCAACGAGTGTGTGTTAACAATTACTGGGGGGATGGATTGCATGCTTTAAAATTATTTGTGAACAATGGCTATGAGATATCCCTTTAGATTCCGGCCATAAGAATAAAGTTATCTAAAGAAATAATTTTGCAGCATATTCTGAATGTATTAACAAATCCGTATGTTGTAAGCAAATACACTAGGTATTTAGTGCAACCCACATTGATTTTATTCAAATTATACTGAAGTTGTCACAATCTATGAAAGATAGTAGCATACTTTATACCAAATTAGATAAAATATACGCTTAATTTTATGGCTTAAATATGTTTTGTATGAATGGAGCTGTACTAACAAAGATTGTCGCTCATTGTATTTGTGAAAAAACACATCGTCATTCAGGACTTTGTATTAATTATTTTAACTTTTACAAAAAATTCTTTATGTATTTTTCCGTTTAATAAAATGTGTTCGATTTCTTGTTATTTTAAAAATAAATGTAGTTCTCGATTTCATAAGGTTGATTTTAAGTTTCAATAAAGTGCTATATGTTTCGCGTTACACTTTACAAAACAAAATGTCATTCAAAGAAGTTTTTCAAAACTGCTTTGGATTTCCATACTTTACAAACCACAATATCAATCACAACTCGATAAGTATGTTTATTCATCATTCGACTTTACATTTTACAATTTGTACAAAATATCATTCTCATTTGTAACGACAAAAATGTTTTCTGCAGGAAAAAATCAAATAAGCATGTATTGTTGTACATAAAATTTTGTTGAGCGAAAAAGACTTTTTTACAATTTGCAAAATACATCTTTGACATCTTAGATGCAGAGAACACTTTTGTCGTTACAAGTGAGAATGATATTTTATTTATGCAAGTTGTAAAATGTAAATTTGAATGATGAACAAACATTTTGTTACAAGGTAGTAGATCATATTTTGTTTCGTAAACTAAGGAAACAAATCGATTTTGAATAACTTAAAATTCCTTGAAAACTTTGAATGACATTTTATTTTGTGCAGTGTAACGCGAAACAAACTCATTATTGAAACTTAAAATCAACACTATAAAATCCAGAACTACGTTTGGTTTTGCAAGATAACAAGGGATGAAACATAATTTGTAAAACGGAAAATATATAGAGCATTTTTGTAAAATTTAAAATTGTTAATACAAAGTTCTGAAGAACGTTTAATTTATGAAACTTAAAGACTGTTATTGTTATTATACCTTAAACAAATGACTAACTACAAAGTGTAAACTTCTTAAACGTTTTTTATAAAGTATGGCCAGCTTTTAGTTACAAAGTAGTGAATGAAATTTCAGATTCTGTACGTTACAAATTACAAAGTTAAGTTATAACAAAAGTTATTTAAGTGTGACAATATTCCTTGTTACAAAGTTGAGAATGAAATATTACATTGTGTTAGTTACAAAGCACGAAGTGTAAACGTAAGTTGTGCACGAAATGTTTTTAAACGTACCACAAATATTTTTGTTACAATATTGTAATTACAAATTTACTTTGTGGAAAAAAGAAAGTAAAAATTGTAAGCAGAAGTAGAAATAAAACATTTTTTGAAGTACGACAAACTTTTTATTAAAGTTGTATATTAAATTTTAGTTCTGCTCGTTACAAATTACAACCTAGAAACTTAATTTTTAACAAATCATTTTTAAAATATGCTTAACTTTCTGTCACAAAAATGCAAATGAAATTCTAGTTTGTCTAAATTGCAAACTACAAAGTATAAACTTAAGTTATAAAGAATATTTTAAAAGTATGACAAACTTTTATCAAAAAGTTGCAAGTAATATTTAATTTTTGATAGTTACAAAATACAAGTTGTAAACTTCTGTTATAATAAACTTTTAAAAGTCCGATTAACTTTCCATCACAACATAAAACTTTACTGTAAAACTTAAGAAAATAATTTTTTTGCAAAACTGAAAAAGGGACAAACTTTTCATAAGATAAAAAACGGAAACATAATTTTTGTAAAACTTAAAGCAGTAACATGAAAGATTTTGTGAAACTAAAAAATAGAAACTTTTCTGAAAACAAAATCAAAATCAGGAAAATCTTCTTGTAATACCTAGAAGAAAAAATGAAATTTATGTTACACTACTAAAATAATCTGGGACAATTTTGCTAAGCTAAAACTGAAAACATGATTTTTTTGTAAAACTAAAAACAAGACCGGAGATTTTTTATTGGACAACTAAACCAGGAAAGTGAAAACTTTTTTCTAAAACTAAAGAACGAGAAAATCTTTGGTTAAATTAAGATCAAGACCGGGTAAATATTTTGGTTAAAGGAAAACGTTTTGTTAAACTAAAAGCAAAACATGAAAACATTTATGTAAAAATTAAAAACAAGAAAGGATTTTTTTTGTAAAACAAGAATAAAACAAAAACAAAAAGCAGACAGTACGTTTTGTGAAATGAATAACAACTGGATTCTTTGTGAAACTAAAAACGTAGAACTTACAAAATTTGTAAACCTAAAATTCTTGTAAGACTAAAGATCAAACAAAATATACTTTCTTTTTAAACCAGAAATAAAAACAAGAAAATATATACATAAAATCTTTCACTGTAAAACTAAAAACAAAAACATGAATACATTTTTTAAAAATGAAAACGAAACCGGGAGAAACCTTTTCTAAAACTGAAAAGCAAAAAATGAAAACATTTTCCTGAGCTGAAAAAATTGCAAATTTTCTTGTTAAATAAAAAACAAAAACAGGAAACATTTGTAAAATTTTTGTTATACTAAAAACAAGAACGAGGAACATTTTTGTAAAACAAATATAAAACCAAAACAAAGCAGGAAGCACTATATGTGAAATGAATAAAAGAACATGATACACTGTAAATTAAAAGATATAGAACTTAAGAAACTTGGTACAACTAAAAGTTTTAACAACTAAGAAGAAAGCAGAAAATACTCTTTTGTTAAACTAAATACAAAAAGAAGTAAATGGAAACATGAAAAGTTTTTAGTAAATCTTAAAATCAAAAACATGAAATCTTTTTTGTAAACTTATAAACACAAAGGAAATCTTTTTTGTGAAACTAAAAAACGGGAAAATCTTTTTGTAAATCTAAAAACCAAAGAAATTAATTCTTCTTCATCTAAAATAAAAAGGAAAGATTTTGTTAAACTAATAGACAGAAACATGAAAACCGATTTTCTAAGACTACAAAAGGAACAAATGCTTTTCGCGCAATTAAAAAAACAAAACCTGATTTGTTATTAAGTTGAAAATAAAAAACGGGGGATAGTGATTGTTAAACTGAACAACGTTTTGTAAAACTAAACTTGTTGTTCTTTCATGTCACTTGAAATTATTTATAACTTCTGAATGACTATTTTATATTTTGCATTATTAGCGTTCAGAACAGTTTCTATTGTAGTGTTATGTAATCTTCGTACAACTCTGAATAGGTTTTTATGAAAAATTCGTATAATAAAACTTTCTTGGTACTAGCAAACAGTTTGTTTTAATACAATATCAGAACAAACCAGAAAGTTACTATTTGGTTAGTGCTAAGTATTTTGACTACGTGTCGTGAGCAGTGAATCCAGACTGATTCAGAGCGATTACATTACGAAGTAGTGATAGTACGGAAATTTGTACGATAGAGACATCCACAGGAAGACGTCTATTACAGCCCGAACTGAATGAATGAGTACCGTTCGTGAGAAAAGCCATAACGAGATACTGTTACAAGCAAAAGCCTTATTACTTTTCAGATAGATAAAACTTTCTTTTAAATTAATTATTGCATTCGAAATAAGTTAGTATTACAGGAAATTGGTATTCTCTATATAGTTGTGTATATTATAATCGTATCATCCATTTATTATCATTTAATCTTCATATAAAATCTCTATTTTATCCTTTTAATCTTACCAGCAAGTATTTGTCATAAAGGGAACTGCGTGATATACATGAGAATTCATACAAGTGACAAGCATATTTTACTAACAGTTTATCGCTATGTTAGTGAACAGAGTGCACTATTTTAAATTAAGTGGAGGTGTTCAAAAAATATATTGCGAAGATTATTAAAGACTGAGCACAAGAAGTAAGTATATTAATAGTATTCGTATTCAGCAAACTATATACAAGCATTCGAAAAATGATGTATCTTCTTTGTGTATAAATATCGAAAATAAAGAAGTTTAAGATATTGTTTTGTGATAAACGTCAAAATAATAAATACTATCTCATTTCTCAAGAAAGCATTCCATACAACCTAGTATAGATCTAACTTAAGTAAAGATAATAATAAAAGTTAGTAATAATATCACCAACGATATTAAATATTAAAGTGGTCGATAATCAAATATTTACACTGCAAAGGTATCTTAGTAGCACGCAGCGTATATGAACCAGACAATAGTTTCAATTCAACAATTCTACTTGCATTCAAAACAAACTCATCCGCTACACTTTTACTGTCACTCCATACTGTTAACGAAGAATAATGTTCGAAAAACGTAATATGCTCCCTTGTACTCATTGTTCATGGTTACCACGCATGATGAAGATGGACCAATGACTTTTTCGTTCAGATTTTCCTCTTAGTCACTTCGTGATGCAAAAGAATTAACTTTTGCTGCTAGAGAGCAAGCGAATACCCTTAGTACCTAAACTAGCAAATTACTATCCCTGCTTTATTTTGACATTCCGCGCCTCAAAACTGCCTACACTTTATATATTTGTCCAAGCCATTGCATTTAAAACACTTTTTAATGCATTTTCTTTGGTACACAATAAAGTAAACTTGTTCCTCCACAAATATATATATACATATATTACCTCTCATTTCTATGCGTCATCTGTGATACCCTAGACGGAGCACAGGTGATAGTAGGTGGAGGTAATAAAAGCTGAGTAAGGCAACTTTTTTACTGTTTAATCGTAAAATACATTTGCTTCTGATGCGATAAAAAGGAATCTTGGACCTTGTACTTAAAAATGCAACATCCAATAAATTAAAAAGTCAAAATCAACCTACTTTTATTGTCATTCGCCCCAATTTTCATAGGCCCTAACTCCGCCTCTATTCATATATGTACAAAAATTCAAACTTATCTGAGTTCTACGAATCTTTCTGTACGTGCCACGCAAGTTTCAGTGACCATACCCAAGTAGATAGTTAAGTGAAATTCTTCATTCAGAATTATGTGGCAAAACATTTGAGATAAAGTACTCCTTAACTAAGATGAATTATATTTCTGTTTTCTAAAACAGCAGAATTGGCGAAACAGCTTGATACAGTTTTTATACAGTTTTCATCTTATAAAAATAATCCGTATCTTACACAGTTGGGTCCTCAAATCTTGAAGAGAACAATTTTAAAGCTTTTGTGACTTAAATGCAATCAAACTGTTTTCTCAATTTTACACAGGAATTGTCTTCCTAAACAAAGCAACGTCCGACGTAGTGAAGTGTTAGCTATCCCATAATAAGCTGCCCTCTTTCTGTCACCAAAATAACCGAACAGACCACAAGGGCATTTCATAACTTTTATGTTTGAACAAAATTGTTGTAAATAATTTTACTGATTTAGACCAACGCATAAACACAAAAAGTGTCACTAACTTAAAATATTCAGAACATCGCTGGAGAATCATGTAAAAAATACAGAAATTTTGGCCTGGATTCCAAATTAAATAATTGAATATGATATAACTCAATCTCTGTGGTTACAACGTCCAGACAAGTGATCAAGTGGCACTTCACTATCTTCACCTCAAAAGCCGCTCCTGGTAGGGGGCGCATTAACCATCCATTGCGGAGGACGCACCGGCTCGCGGGCCGGTGGGCCGGCACGTCAGTCCAACGCTGACTATAATTGCATTACTTTATATTTTGTATATTCTACTATTATTTGTTCTTTTTCAATTGTATTGGATGTCCAGACATTGTCACAGATTATGCCCTATGCCGTGCGCATTAGGGTGGGGGCGATTTTTTTTCAAGTCGTAATACTGCGGAAAAGTTGCGAATTGGGGAAACTAAAAAAGAAATCGGTTCATATCTTCCGGTCGCTCATTTGCTTCAAAGTTGGCCGAAATTCATACATATATATACGATAATTTATATATATATATTACGATAATTTTTAATCTAACTTGTCAATATTTAAATGTAATAGCTATAGTCGACTCTTACTCGAACCGATAATGATTTAGAGAAAGGAATGATTCAATTCGGTTGAGGTCTTCCGCTCGCGCAAGAGCTGTCAAATATAACAAATTACCACGCTCCCCCCCCCTTAACACTCTCCACAACGCGACGCGCAATTGTTCTGTCAGTCTGCACTGCCTCGTATTTGATATGTGTTTCGTTTGCTCTTCCAGTTATTATTGTGGCATTTGCATTTATTTCAATGTTGGTTTTGTGCTATGACGTTTTGGTCACTTAACGATGATATACTATGCCTGTACCTAAGAAAATCATCACAAGATAGGCATTTTGATTGCCCTATATTTGGTGCACCTAAAGATTTATTATCAAACAAGCATCCTACTGGTGAGGACGTGATTCGGTGTTGTTCACAGGAGAGATACGACTTGGCGCTTAAAGTTAATATTAAAAGCGTCAGTTTTTCACAAGTTGTCAGTACAGTAGGTAACAAAATAATTGTTTTGTATTATAAAGCATCTATCCCAACGGTTTCAGGCAAGAAAATCGTGCAACTTATAAATGCGTTGCATGATAAATATTACAGCCTAAGAAAATCATATACACGGGATAAACATAAAGATTCGTTTAAGCAGAAAACAGACGAGTTTCAGGAGAAATGCTCGTTGTTTTCTGACGTAGCAGCTAGCACTGTTGTTGATTGCATTTGTAACAAAACCCCTGATTTATGTAAATGCGATATAACTGCCAAGTGTGATTGTGCAAAATCAAATACAATACTTGCTGTTTAACTAGGGTTTGTTTACTTATTACGAGTACACGGAATATGAAAAATAAGAGGGGTAGACTTGTCTGAAACAAAGAAACTTAATAAATAATTGGAAAGGAGATCGCGTGACAGACTTTTAACCTTGGATGTTACTTCAAAACCATCGTGCTTGCATTCAAATGTAAATGTTGTCGAAACTGACGATGAAGACCAACGTCCTTCTAGTAAAGATAGCGAAAACGACGAAGATTTTAAAGTGAAAAAAAAAATCCTCTACTAATTGGCAGAAGAGAATTCAGCTAAACTCTACAACTGCATTACTGAGCGTTCGTTATGGAGTTTCTGATCGCGCTACTGCTGCAATAGCATCAAGTGTTTTGCACGACGCTGTATTAATTACCGATTCTGACATCTCCCATGTTATAGACAAAAACAAAATAAGAAAAGATAAACAAAATATTAGCGCAAATTGTGCAGCAAATCTTACAAATGTCCAACTACAAGGTCTCAATCGGTAGATCTAGCTCATTCGAAAAGGTTCCGTACAGTAAAAATGGAAGAGTATTACTCGCTAATTCAAGAACCCGGTTCAGTCTACATCGGCAATGTTACTCTAACTTCTGGAAGTTCTGAAGATATTGTCACTTCTATTATTTCTTATCTGTCTGGTCGTGGCATTTCTCTTGAAAAATTAGTTGTCATAGGATGTGATGGCACTGCTGTTAATACAGGTTGCAAAATCTGTCTGATTCGCCGAATCGAAATACATTTGCGAAAACCGTTACAATGGGCCTTCTCCATTTCAATGAACTGTAATTCCGCAATCAGTTTCAGTACCTAGGCGGCAAATCAACGGGTACAAAATCTTTGAGAGGGCCAATCGGTGAAAAGCTAAGTGGCTGCGAAAAAGTCCAGTGATTGGCTTCAAGAGTATTGACTGTCAGATTCCCACAATAGATAGAAATAAGGATCAGGACTAAGGACTAAGTAAGGATCAGCAATATGTACTCGATATTGCCATGGCGATGAAGTGGGGAAACTATAAAGGGGATTTGCCTGCACGAGATTCTGGTCCTTTGTCACATTCGAAGTGGTTGACAACAAACAAATCGAACTCTCAGATTATACTTAAGTGAAGAAAGCCCCACACCTGAGCTTCAAGAAATAGTTATATTTATTTTGAAGTAAATGCCACTGTGAATTAGTATTAAAACAAGTAAATACTTTACAGAGTGACCAAAACGTGTGTACAAGTCAATACAATCTTCAATGTACCTGCCTGAAGATTTACGTAATATTGTCGACCATGTGATCGAACAAAATGGCCTTTTTCGCTCGTCCAGAAAATGTAATGTTAGCCATGACACAAGATAATACAAAACAGATTAGAGAGCTCGGATTTTGACGAATTCTAAAGGCGATAAGGTTAGATCAAAAGAGAAAATCTCTCAGAACATTCATGCCACCGAAACTCAATTTCAAGGCTCAAGACTAATAGGAAATGATTAACTGGATGGACTGTGATTTACCTATTCCCCCATTATTAAAATATATAAGTGGCGATGAGATTAAATCACATTTCCAAAGCGATTCAGTCCCTAATTGAGATACAACATTCAAGACATTCCCAGTTCACACACAAGCAGTTCAACGATGTGTGAAACTCGTGACAGAAACCTCAGGAAAAATTTACGGTTTTATCAGTCTAGGGACAGTTTTATCAGAACAACTCTGCTGTCAAGGTCAACCATGCCTAACTTTGCCCATAATTCAGATTTCAAAGTACCTTCAGCTAAGAATGAGAGAGAACGGAGATCAATTGTTCCAGTTGAGTTTCTTGGACTTACGACTCTCCGCACAAAAACATTTTTTCAATAAAAAATCTGTTTATAAATATTACTAATGGTCTAAAAAAAATTGTTTTTAAACATTTAAACTTGTATTTAACAAAGTAAAAAAAAAGTGTAAGTTGTTAGTATTCTTTTCTCTTGAACTGTGATATACCTTTATTTGTATTTTTTTTTTCAAAATTTCGTTAACTTTGAAGGCAATACGTGACCGTAAGATATTGATGGATTTATGTAATATTTAAACATTATTTTCTGTGGTTCTAATACATAAGGATTTAAGCTATTACAATCGGGAAGAGGCTAATTTTAAAATGTTAAAAATTGTCGCATAAATGTGAATTTTTCCAAATTTCCGCAAATTTTAGAGCACACATGGTACTGGAAGATATAAACCGAATTTATTAGGCCCTTTCAGTCTCCCCAATACGCAACTTTTCAGCGGTATTACGACTGGAAAGAAAATAAATTCTTTCGTCTCACCTTAGTGCTCATATTACCTTTGTGCCATGGGAAATATGAGCACCACATACTTACCTTACTTTTCTCTTCATTACTCAGAAACCAGGGAAACCAGGGTATGTACAACCATGTACTTTCTAGCGTTGTTTAAGAGAAATTTGTCTTACTTTTACTCATATTTTGAAATTTTTGTAATAAACCATTTTTGAGATACAATCGCATTTTCATTAACTATGCTCATGTTTATCTGACTTTCCCTACACGCTCATTTTTAAACTCCAATATCAAGGGGTATAGACAACAAATATTAAGAATGGAGTAATTTTGCATATAGTGGTGGGAGGATAAAAGCTAGCCAAATTTACAGTTGCAACAACGAAGAAGTTGAATTATCCCGATTCTCCCCGGAATCACTAGAAAAAATATGGTCAGTTTGCCTATACTCATGAATTTTACTTCAGAGAAACTTTTCAAAATAATAGTTGCTCAGTCGATGGCTTCGTGGTAGAGTGGCTAGCGTCACGAGCCACTAGCGACGAGAGCGGACAGTTTCAGCTTCGAATCGCACTGCAGACGCGTGTGAATTTACAGATTGAGTGCTCTCTTTTGGCCAGACGTTGTTTTGAGCCGTTGAACAGGTGGCAAATAGAACGTTACAAAAAATATTGCTCATCGGCTACTTCTTGCCATTGAAGACTACATTGATTCTAAACGTGGAGAACACATTGAACAGGGGGACATTTAGATACATATACAACGTTAAAATTACGTAGCAGGACTAACGGTAAATTCAAAGTTTTGGGCGTTTGTGTGATACCAGGGTTCTTTTGTTTCCACTGGTGATACGATTTTGATTCAATTTCCTCTTTTGTAACTCAAATACTAGGCAACTTCTCACTTTATATATTTATTAAATTTGGCAATAAAGCAAATAACGTTATAAATCATAATATTCGGTTTCATTGCAAACACTTCTACTTGATCCAGAATGGTGGATTAAGTTATATGCGTTGTACTCAAGGAAATTTGGAAGTCTTGTTCAAGCCGAGAGTCTCGAGAGGTAAGTCCTTGTCTAGTGTCGAGGAATAGGTTTCGGTCTTTGTGTCGGCGCGAGTAATTCTCGACTCATGGATCTCGACATTATCTCGATATCTAGATCTTAGCCTCAGGCTCGACCTCGGTCTAAAAAACAAGACAAAACCAGGGTCTCGAAGCTACTACTGGTACCATTCCTAATCCATTTTCCCAGGATTACTGCTGTTGCGTATCTTAAGTATCGTAATTGTGAACTTTTGGCTTGGTATAATGTTCATGGTTTGCAACATAGTTTTCATTGCTTCACATTACTGAAGAATACCAAATATTAATTAAGCTGACGTAGCCCCATTTTAAAACAATAACAAGCCAGTAGTATCACATTTTAACTGCTAGTACGAATCCGATTTTACAAATGAACTTAGTAAAACTAAATAAAGGTAAAGGGTTTTAATGACAGCATATCAAATAAAAATATTTCTAAAATAACAGAAACATACAAACAATACTACAATAAAGATATTCATTAAAATACACTCCTAAAATGATTAATAAAATCAAGAATTATATAACATAGTATCTAGGCTCTGCCTTCTGAGTACTTCTCCAATTTTTATGCGTAAATAAATAAGGATTAAGTAATAAACAAATTTCCTATCAAATTGACCATAGACCTAACGATAGCGTATATTCCTTTAGGGCTATCCATAATTTTCCTCTTGTTTCTTTGTGATCTGCAAATTTTGTTCCTGTACTATCACTAGTAAATCACTTTGTGTGTAATGTTCCCTTTTTCAATATATTGAATAAATTTATAACTTAGAGTATTATTAAGAAATAAATAATATTTGTTTGTTTTTAATGGAAATAAGTCTGACAGAATTTTCCACCTTACAAAGGAAACTAATCATAACTGAAGCAAGATAAAATTGATATTAAATATACTTACAGGATATGAGGTATTAGCAGTTAGTGGCCTTTCTAATATATGAAATTGAGAATTTGCCCATTATTGATAATTTCTATGGTAAGTAAAATTGCTTTTTCACACAATTGAATGTTACATCCTAATAACAATGAGCTTCACGGATAACTTGACCAAAAAAACTGATAATGTTTATTATAAACATTATTTAACGTGTTGTAATTTATAACGTAGTAACGCGAACTTATAAATGTAGATTAAAATAGAAATACCTATGAGTAGGAATCTAGTAGGCTAATTATAATTATCAGTGTTGACAGCTCAAACTAGTATTTTCTTCATAAATACGAATGTTTTAGGTCACTTTACAGTACTATTTTCATAAGATTACAATGCTTTATAGTGTTTTAGACAATGTTTAATGTTACCAAGATATGGTTATAATATTTGCTATAAAAATACTGAAGCTTCTTACATTTTCAGTGTTAGCAACCCATTATTGATACTTTTTACACAATGTTTATGTTGCCAAGATATTAAGTCGTTTTTCATACAAGTACGGGCTATTTTTACGACTTTAATGTTACTATCCGCTTCACATATTTTATTAACAGTTAATATTATCAACATACAGTTTTAATGTTACACCGGACCTGTTATATCGAATCGAAAGGTTTGGGATTCTCTGGAATTGCTATCTTCTATTAGTATATTTCTATATTCAATATCCACAAGATCACGCTATATCCAAAGATTCATTCACCATCCATTTGATTAGGGAGAGTTAGCAAGTTGTCGTGGTAATTTAGTTCATTAATCAGTATTTCTGCTAACTTTGAATAAATTAAGTGATCAGCCACAGTAGGATAATAGAGAGAAAAGTATAGAAAAAGGAAAGGTAACAGCTAGGACCTTAAATTTACAGGGTGTTTCTCGATGCTGCTGTACTTTAGTCCATGGTACATCCCAGGGATATGTTTCTACAGGATGTAAATACATTTTACTAAGTTGGCTCTGTGAATGAGTACTTTATGCTGTATGCCATCTTATTTTCGTAATTATTGTTTATTTGCCAAAGAGAAAAAAAGTATAGAATTATAAGAGCGGCTTTTAATGAAATCGTGCGTCCGTTGCTTGCGATTTTGGTGAATAGTCAATTGAAACATGTGTTATACTTACCCTACTGAAAAAAAACACGGTGGGTAAAATAGAGAGAGAGAAAGAAAGGTGTACAATTTTACAGGGCGTTCCTCGAGTGTTCTCCATTTTTAGTCCACAGTAAATACCGCTGGAAGTATCTGTATCATCCTTATTTCGCCCACGAAAACAGAGAGAAAGTGGCACAAACAGAACAAAGTGGCCACAGTCCTTGCCTTAACTTTACAGGGCGTTTCTCGCCTCGTGCTCCATATTTTGGGGTCCATGCTACATCCCAGTAAAAATTATTTTAAGCATGTTTAAGTATCATACTAATTTAGCTGTGTCAACGATTATCTTTTTCAATTTTAAACGGTATGGTATATTAATTACGTAATAATTATCATTATAATTATAGAACTACGTACTAGATTTAGTAACTACATGTTACATGTCTAACTTGTTTATTACGTAGACACTATACATGACTGCTATCCATTATGTTTGTTATTGACTTATTTTAATTCGGAATTACTGGTATTCAATAGATTAGATGTAATGACATGGGCTTAATTGGTGTATGCCTTGCTTAGGCTACTGCAAATAAATAAAACCTTCACTGTATTTTATAGAAAGTTTGTAAATTAGGATTTGGATTGTTACAGCTGTTGAACGAAATTAGGGAAGGAAAACTTATCGCTTCCATTTTACGCGTGCAGGGTTGATCTGCCTACGAGATGGTTAACACAGTGAAATTTAAAGGAGCAAGCGTTGCCTTTCTTGTAGCTTTTCTTTACGTTTTAATTATATTCAATCAAGTTTAAGGAAACGACGGAAGAAGACTTCGCTTCAATTTTTTTT
>JAGDQP010005188.1:0-50412 GCA_022664845.1 Lepisma saccharinum
ACGAAAATAATGTACTCCGTATTCCTCCCTAACGACTCCCTAACGATTGCAAACAACGCCGACACAAAATTCGATTAATTTGGGTACCTTGGGGGGTAAGTTCACACTTTTGCTGGCGCCGTCACCAAGTTATCCTTGACTCCCTAATAAAAATATTGTTATCCCTATTCCTCCCTAACGATCGCAGACAACGTCGACACAAAATTTGATTAATTGGGGTACCTTGGGGGTAAGTTCACACTTTTGCTGGCGCCGTCACCAAGTTATCTTCCACTCCCTAACGAAAATAATGTACTCCCTAATCCTCCCTAACGATTGCAGACAACACCGAAAAGATATTGTATAGGTGGGGGACTGTGTGAAGTTAGCCCCCCCCCCCCACATTTGCTGGCGACGTCACCACGTTATCGCTTACTCCCTAACGAAAGTAATGTACTCACTATTCCTCCCTAAAAACTCCCCAACGATTTGCATAATTTTCACCTTAATTGGTTTTGGGTGGGGGGCTAACTTCACAAACGTTTCATTCAGATCGTACCTAGCCCTTGTTATTCAGACAGTAATGTCGCGGGCTTCGGAGCGGCAATGGGTAGGCACGTGAGTTCGAACCCCACGGTTGACTATCCTGACATATTTTCCACGGTTTCACCGGTTACAAGAGCTACTTGGTAAGTTAACTGTTGACTTACCAATTAACTCATGTAATTGCCAAACATTACGAGATATTAAACAATATTTCATCTGAAAATTCTTAAAATTTCAAAGAAAGCAAAATTAGCCATTGTTCCTGTTAAAATTTTTAAAGTTGCCCCCCAGTAACAGTATTCCCAGGACGCTCCGGTTTTCGAAAATTTCACTGTTTGATTTCGCATAACCCATTTAGAATTTCACTTTAGTTTGGAACCTTTACTCCCATTGAGTTACAACACCTGAAAAGCCCCGAAAACCCTCTACACCATATTAGTTTTGACCACTAACTAGGTCCTCTAGCTGCCAAACGGTATCGAAAAGTATTTCCTCTAAAAGTTGTTCAAAATTTATTGCATGTTTCAACGGGAGCACCATCGACTGCCCCCCCCACTTTATATTCAAAATTTTGAACTTATTCCCTCCGTAAAGGTCCCGGTATTTCCGAGACGCTACTGTTTTCAGAAACATCACCGTGTGGTTCCGCAGATTCACTTTGATTTAAAGATTTTTTGTTTTAAAGGTTTCTGTGCACAAGGAACTGAGTTGTGACCCTGTTACTGATTTCCAGAACCACCCTGTAGATTCATCGGTAGTTCATATGTGTGCAAAGTTTAAGTTGATCTGCTATGTGGAAATGGGTCAAAATTATCTTACAAAATTTCTCCATAACTAACTAGTGAAGTTAAATGAAAGCTTATAAAAAAGAAGAAAACACTAGTAGTTTTCTTCTGTTCATACGCTCACAACAGCTTTATTTCTAAATGACTCATGTTACCACAGGTTCTCGTCTCAAGGTCAACGCCTGGCATGTCTATCAGGCTTCGATTCGTAACATACCTGCTCTCACTTAAAAGAACACAACTTTCTGTGTCTAAAGGATCGTATGATTTATTTTGTTAAACGAACATCAAACAAGACTTGTTTTTAAATTGCTAAAACAAGAGAAAATCTTTTGACAATATTTACTAGTCGCCTTGAAACATAATTTTAATGTTTACATTTTTCATAGACCTTACTTTGAACCTCTCTTTAGAGATCTTTAATACTCAATAATGAGTTTTTGGTTCCTTCATAGCGAAGCTATAAGAAAAGGAGCATTCTAATCCCGGTTTTGGCGTCTGTCCGTATCCTGAAATTAAATCTCAAGAACTACAAATTGTAGGGAGATGCGTAGGTGTCGTTGGAAATTGCTTGAATAGACTTGCTCAAAGCCCCTGGAACCGTCCCGATTGGTACACTAGTTCAATGTTGCCAGCCCATTTTTAAAAACTAATTGTTAAAGTTGTTTCCATTCAGTTATACCTAGCTGCGCCGAACTTGGCATACACATTATTCGACACAGTACAAAATCACTGAGGTCGCCTGCGTCTCTAAGCAACTCACTTATCAGTGCTTGCTGCCTATTTTCTTTAAAATTATATTTGAATATGTAATTGTAAAAAGGACCTGATTCACTTTTGGTGGGTTTGAGTTATTGCTTGTTCCAGGCTCTCTGGGGTAGACGTATGATTTGCATCACAAATGGTCCTGATCCAGAACAATAGCATGATAGCCCAAAAAGCTATTCTTACTCTGTTAGAGAAGATAGTTTTTGTCGTTTTTCTCCAAACTCCACAAATGTTTTTCTTTTGTATGTGATTTGGGTACCTTTATACCGGTACAATAACATATTCATTTATTTTCAAATTATTTCCATTATTTTAGATCGCCTTTGAACTTTGAATTTCATTATCCAAACCAAGGTAAGTTTTGTAAAAACCATGAAATTCTAATAAGAAATGAGTGTTAGTAAAGAGAGAACAACCTGTCACTAAGTATTTCAGTGGGAAATAGTAATCTACGTAAACAAAAATTTTCCTTACTCATATTTGCCTCTATTAGAAATTCTGAAGAGGCTATTGCAATAGAAAACTTTGTATGAAACTCAAGTAAATATTGTTAAAGTTCGAATTCATGTCACTCCGACAAGAACTCCAACATTTGTCACACCGAACAAAATTTTCAAACATTTATTTTCTTAATTTTAAAGTTAGTTACCTTTCTTACCTCTTATCAAAATGGCAAATTAAAAGATCTAAATACCTATTCATAAAAAATTCATTTTAACATTTCTTTTGACAAAAATAAATTATGTAACAAATAAAGAATGCTTATTGAATTTATATTTCTCTCTTTTTAGAGAACATACTTAACTGCAAAACATAAATTTGATTATTCAAATGACACTTCTTGACTTGTTAAAGTTATAAAACTTTCAATACTGGTTCCATTTTTCGGTGAAGAAACTTGCAAATTTACTTGAATGGAAGGCATCAGAATTTAAAGGAAATTACCCACACCAATTCATTAACTATTGTATTGTATTATAAACTTTGATTATTAACCAAAAAGAGACCTTGGTATTATTTTAAGCAAATTTATTGATAAAACTTAGTCATTATTGTGAAAAGGTTACAAAATCATTTGACTTTCTGAAAAATAACAAAATAATACGTCTCAAAAACTAAGCGAGACTCTAAGAATTATGTACTTCTCATCAAAACAAATATTCAACAAGACAACGACTTTCCAAAATACTAAACTAGGGACCATACTCTACTTTCACGCGCCCTATTGTGTCCTTGCAATACCACTTCAACTAAAAATCTAGACACAAACTCTCTAAGGGAACCAACAAAGATTTGTCGCTTTTTGTAAAGGTCTGTGTTCAATTGTCCCTTACACCGTGAGTTGAATGCGAATGGAGATCAGGCGAAGGTCAGTTGTTGGTGTGGGAATAGCCAACATACTACCTGGTTGTGGCAGTTCTGTTACACTGTGAACGTGCGGAAAGACAGAGTGAACATGGGACGTCCACAGAGCGTCATAAGGGCGTGTATGCTGTACGAGTTCAAACTGAAGTCAAACGCAGCTGCAGCGGGGCGGAAGATATGAGAGGCCTTTGGTGAGGGTGTCGTGACTACGTGGATAGTGCAGCGGTGGTTTACCAAGTTTAAGGACTTTGACGAAACGCTCGAAGACACACCACGTGCAGGAAGACCAACACAGGTACCAAATGAAGATCTTCAGGCAGCAATTGAGGCGAAAAGTGGCCAGGCATGTGAGGAACTTGGACTAAAATTCAGTGTGAGTGGAGAAACCATTCGGTAGCACCTCCATCAGCTTGGGAAGCACTACAAGTTGGGTCGATGGGTCCCACATGATTTGACTCCGGGCCAGAAAGCAACGCGAACAGACTGTGTTTCTTTGCTGTCTTGCCTGAGGAAGGAGCCATTTATGGGCAGGGTGTTGACATTTGATGAGAAGTGGGTCTTGTACGAAGCTCCACTGCGCCGTCATCATTGGTTAGCATCCCATGAACCGGTTCCAAAAAAGCCGAAACCAGCACTGCACCAGAAGAAGGTCCTCCTGTGTGTTTGGTGGACTGCTCGCGGCATCGTGCATCGGGAACTGCTACCAGCTGGTCAGAGCATAAGTGCAACTGTACTGTCAGCAGTTGAGCCGTGTTCAAGAAAAACTCAAAACTCTGGAGCCACTTCTGAATCGCAAGCGGACTTCCTCTCGGCGTTCTTAATCCATAAGTTTATTTTCAACAATAAAAGATTTCGTGCTAACGAAGATTACTTGACAAAATTAAACAATTCAGAAGTATACTTTCGAGATAAGTATTAGTATCTGATTACAGATTACTTTTAACTTGAAGATTACTTGAACCGAGCTAACGTAGCTCAGTTGGTAGTATGTTGGTTAGCAATTGGATTGGAAAGTTCTGGGAGCGGATCCCAATGGTCGCCCATCTGACTGAGCTTTTCTAGGGATTTTCATCAGTTATACCAGGCGAAAGCCAATATGATACTTACGAACTAGGTCCTGACAGACTACCTTCCAAATTCCACCCTTTCCTGGCCCGAATCTGAGATGCCGAAAGTTCATAAATAAATCAAAGATTACTTAAATCAAGCAACCCTTTTCCATAAATTCCATGTGTCTTACTCAATCTGTGATTGTTCAGCATAGTTGCTTCAGCTCTCCTAATATTTTATTATTTCTGTTAATGTTTATATATCTTTAGAATAGTTCAAAACGGGTATTCTTTTATTCCCAGCGATTGATTAACGGCGGCCATTTTTGTATTGCGGTGCATGCTAGTATTTGTGTTTGCAGACCGAAAATGCAATATCTACCTATCATAGAATGTTCAAACAAAAACATTTTTCTTTTAAGTCTGCTTGATAATTTTACTTCTCTGCATGAAAAGCACAACATTTCTATTAGGGCACCAGACATGGGCAGATTTATGGGGATCATTACCACCCACCCAAATTATTTCAAAATGTCATAATTTTTAAACGATAGCTTTTAAAGTGTTGCTCTCGTGCCTCCCACCCAGGGTCTCTCTCCTAATTTCACCCATGGCATATAATATAATAGAACTCATAATACATAAACAGTACCCTTCTCCATTTCTGTGTTATATATTAGTGGTTTTTTCAGACCACGTGATTTTGAATTCATCCACTAGGCAGTTCTGGTATAGACCTCGTAATAGAATATGACGTCTACACCAGAGCTACGTAACGGATGAATTCAAAATCACGTGCTCTGAACAGAATTCCTTTAGTTTTAGCGCATACAGAAATGGGGAAGCGTGCTAAGTCTATCTATTATGAACTCTATGATATTATTTTCACACGTTATGTACTTCTATAACGAGAAACTACGGTATAAATTTAAACTTTCTAACTCTCTAACAAATATTGTAACACACCCACTAGATTCCACAGTTGTGACAAACTGTTATCGACTGGGGTACTGAGGTCTGTGCACAACTTTACTTTTACGTTTAATCACATTTTATTTTGAAAACCGAAGGAAATCCCCAAAAGGCTAATAAAACCCACATGGGCTCAGATAAACTGTTTTTTTTAATCAACGTTATTTCAAAACGCACTCCGTTGCGTGAAATGTAGGATCTAATCCAAAATCAAGGGGTGACTTGAGTGCAAGGAGCAACATACCTTCAAACGAATTTCATCCCTTGAATTTTGATTTGAATTTATTTGAAGGCCTTTAGGCCGTATGAATAATGATGGGATGAATTGGTGGAATGAGGAAAGTGAGAGGAAACGAGAGCACCACAAAGCCCAGATGGTAGAAGCAGGGATTGGTCCGAAGACCCCTAGCACCAGAGGTGAGCGCTCTACTAACAGAGCCACCGTGGCCCCTTCATCACTTGAGTTTTCAGCAGATTGGACTCTCTAGGCAGCAGAAAATCAATGGAAATAATCTCATTAAAGCGCATTGTGAACTAAACACATTATGGAGTATTATTGCGATGTAAACATGTATTTTTTTGCGCCCAGGATTGGCATCAGAACTTCCACATTACGCCCATATTTGGTGTTTCTCACGCATGGCTATGAGAAGGCATAATGTAGTATCTTGAGGGGTTTCCAGTGCTCTATGACAGAAGTAATTAAGTTGCAGTTTTACGAAAAGAAGCTGATTCTTTTACTGAAAATCACAGAACTTCTCCTCACATAAACATATGTAACAAAAACACATGCCATTGCATCCTTTTCAATCGCTACTTTTCCGTAACTACTACTACGTTATGGTGAACACAGTTCTGCATGAGATATGTAGTTAAGTGGTTCAGGTGTCGGACTTCGAATCAGGCGGCCCGGGTTTGAATCCCGCTCCTAGTTTGGGCATTATCTTAAACTAATTACATTTTGTAACCTTTCTGGCAAAATGTGTAAAATAGACGGGAGATATATTTGAATAATATACATTTGAATGTAATTTTTGTGTAATTTTGAGATCATTTATTTCACTTTTTGTGCGCAAATATTTATCTCACTTTTTTGTGTTCTGCTCCATACCTCATTATCTTTCAGAGTATTTTCTTGTCACACAAAAGTGTTATAACATTGACTAATTACGTTTTTAAATGTGGTAATTGAATATAAAAGTTCTTAAATATACATTTCTTCTAGCTTCTCTATGATACAAGAAACATTTCTTCTAATTAAACCTGTTTTATCTTAAATTTCTCTAAGTGACGCTAACGCCTGCAATTTATATGATTCCGCAATACACGATCTCATTCTTTCCCCTGCAAAATGATTTTGGAGGAATAATTGCACATCCTGCAGTGATATGCATACAAGATAATCCACTAATCAAGTTGGGTTGCATATGCAATAGGCGAACAGTACCACAAATCATATAGCTGAAATGAGCATTCAAGGGGGTCAAAACTTTATGCTCGCGATTGTACATTTACTCGTAGCATATAGATGATTTCATACACTCATAGAAAACCATCTCCTTGCAAAGGGACTTCGGTTTTTTGACTAAAGCGTAAATAAACCCAAAATTTCTATTTTCTGTATTGTTTTCTTTTTCTTCTACAAACTACTTATTTACTATTACAGCAATTATCGTTCTGTACACTTTCCAATGAAACACACATCATCATCCACAAAAAAGGTTTAACAATACTACATAATGTTCAGTATATTTCGAAGTTACTAGTGTTTGAAACGAATATTTCTTTCGATTTCAGACAGGTTTAAAACCATGTTTAATAGAAAATCATGTGGATGTTCGCAAAGCTGCTCTGCGGTTTTCTTTTCTGTGAATAGTGCACAGTAAGTTCATTTGATACATAAAAGACGTACATTATCTGTAAGTTATAATTAGTTATCTGACAATGTTTTACGCATACCAATTTAAATTCAAGGACTCGTTAAAATTTGTTATAACACTGCACAACGGATTGAAATTAAAATTGAAGACTGTGCCAGATAAACGTCACAGGTTCTAATTTGAATCTGTGGTCTTATGCTTTATCAAATTTAAATGATTCTTTAATTTAATAATACAATAAATTATATCATTATATACCTAGGTATCTGAAACCAATCATCGTTTTTCCGTAGTTTATACTATATTTAAACTATGATAGAAAGAGTTCAATAATTGAATGGATTCCTTCCAAGAATACCAAATAAATTCCTCCACAAGTTTGTGAATTCGAACATTGGCTGTATAATAGATGTTTGTACATTTTGAAAGGCATAACTGGGGAATTGATCAGGGATTAAATTACAGTTTCAAAACAGGAAACATGAAGCATTGGAATGTATAGGTGGAAGAAAGATAAAACTATTTATCACCCATAAAAGAACCTTATCAGTAAACAGTGCATTAATTGTGTTTTCCACCAGATTACCCGTTTAGTTTACTATTAACAGCATCAGTAAAATTCGTGGTACACTACCTTAAAATATTTTTCAAGGGGTCATTTCCCATGTGAAGTTTTGAATGTTTTATCTGGATATATTATTTTACGTGAAGTCTCCTTTCTGTTAACCCTTCACAACTAAAAAAACTTTAAGGTCGGTTATTTCAGACCTAACAGGTAAGGAGTGTAAATTTTGTAATCGAGCAAATACGAATAGAAATTTAGCTCGCTTTTTGTTTCATTAAAAGGAAACGTTTATTGTATTGGGTGCAGGAACAGGGGTAAGCATCAAAGCGACGAGGCAGAAGGCGAATCATCACGTACAAGCTTCATGACCGAGCACAGAACCAGAATCAAGCAGTACATGTTCATGCATGTTGGCGCGCATCATGGTTTCCCACTCTCTTCGCTGATAGGGGAAGTGCTTCCTATCGTACACACAAATAGTGCAGCCCACTCGCTCCGGAAATGAGCAAAATGCCATCGATGATGCTTCCATCGCTTCTATGGTGTTGTTTTTGTGTAGCAATAAATCATGTATGTGTTATCTTCTGATTATTCATAAAAGGGACTATGTATAGACATAATGTTTTATTCGGGTGTGTGTCACTAGAGTCCATACACGAACCTTACATATAACCTTCTTGGCCCTCCGGGGAGTCAAAGGACACCACTTGTGTATATATTAGCAACAGAAAGGAAATGGGATCAAACGTTCCTTGTTGTAACTATCTCTAGGTTACGAGAGTCAGTTGGTATTAGAGTTCTATCTTTTTGTGTTGGTTGGTGTTTCACAAGGAATACACAAAGTATAATTTATAGTACGATAAACAGGAAACGGAAGGTTCTTAACGCGTTCAGTAAGATAAATTTAATTAAATCTTTTCTCTAATCTTACAAGTGGAGTCAAGGAAAAAGACCCCTATACTTACAGGGTAACTATAAATTTGTTTTTAACAAAGCAGACAGAAGTGTCAACGCCCGTCTCGACGGTGCAGAATAGTAAATCTTGTATGTCTAGCAAATGCAGACAGCAATGTCACGGAAGGTTGAGACCATGTGGTCAATAATTACAAATTTATCAAGCATCCTGTCATGAGGCCAAGAGGCTCCGACGAACGTGTTTCCAACAATATACGAAAAGTATGTATTGTTGACAGCAACTTGTCATCTGTATTTCTAAGGGAGTACATATAGATATTGTATACTTTGATGCATTGTAAGCGCTATGTGAATATGGGATGAGGGTAGCCGAGCTGTGAAAAGGGCAAAAGTAAATCTATTTCAAAAGGCATGACTTGAAAAGTACTCCTCCATTTTGCCACTGCATTAAAATTCATGTAACAGTAAGAGACAGATTCTAGTCGTCGAATAACATCGAGTTTTGTGAACTCGAAACGTCCCGAGCTTGGTTTTTATTTTTCAATTCTTATCCAGAGAGTAGTTGGATCCTCATAAGTTGCCTATAGTTCGGTAATTTCTTTGTGTGAGAAATCCAACGAATTTCGTGCTTTAAAATTCTAAATTGACATGTTTAATTCACTTACTTTTTGAGTGAATTCAGACAAACTCATGCAGAGTTCACTTTGTAAACACAAATAAAATTCACGGTGGGGGTGTCGAACCTTTTATGCTTTTGTTTATTATTTTTTGAATTAATTTTCATCGACAAAATTGCAAATTAATAAATATATTTTTTTAATTCTGTGAGTTAATTTTCTTAGGAAATCGAAGATTATCTCAAGTGAATGAAGGTGAGTGAAGCTCTTTGTTAGAAAACGTTGCCATGCGTCTCAGAGACTGCTCGATTAACTGCAATATATTGATATGTACTCAAGATGTGATGCTATGATTCTATAGATGCAAGAATATGTTATTTCGAACATGTAATGAGTATTTCTTTTATTGAAAATTGAATGATTGATTGCAGCGCGAAGTGTGGACTTCAGTCTGCAGGAGCAGATGTCGGTGCGTGTTGCAACGAGGATTTCTCTCCTTTTCAAAGGGATTCCGTAGATTTTGTGTGTCTTGTGATCACTGAGGATGTAGCCTGGATCCACAATTATAATCAGGAAACATAAAAGTAGTCGATGCAGTGAGGCCACTAGAGCTCAACCTGACACAAGATGTACCGGCGACAAATTACGCCACCAAAGAGATGACGACTTATTTTTTTAGAATTATAATGGCACGCTCCTCAATGATTTTCTTGAGCAAGGTTCCAAAATGAATGAATAATATTGGAATCTTCCTAATGAATTGCATACAACCATCAGAGACAAACGGCCTGGGGAGACTGGAAAAGGGAACAATGATAGTCCAAGACAATGCTCCCCGTCGCAAGGCTCATCGAATAATGAAAACATTAAAGCAGTTAGGCCACGAAGTGCTTCACCATCACCTGTATTCTCTCAATCTACCCCTAGTGTCTATTATACATTACCGAAATTAAATTTGGGCCTGAATAGGAGGGAGTTTAAGGACAATTATAAAGTTGAAGCTGCACACAGTTGCGTAGCAGAAGTAAATTTACCAATGATTAAATGTGTTGCAGGATCTTTGTACGCAGTGCATTGATCTTCAGGGGAATATGTGGAATAACCTGTTATTCTCACTGACCTATCGGCATTCCTTCCATGTTAAGCTGGAAACAGAAATAAAGGTTGAAATTATAATGACGATTTTGTTTGATTTACATGATGCATAAGACACAAATACGTACTTTTAACACATGGAAGATCTGCTTTGATTTTTTGTTAAATGGTGCAACTGATAGATATATGAATTTCAACTTTTCGAAAATTAATAATCAAGCAACAATGGACTGAGTGTTCGGCCTGAGCCAAAGTTGCGTAAAGGCTTTAAAAATTAAATTCAAATTCGACTTCTTATTAAATCATTATCAATTGCTCTGTCACAATGACGTCGGATGATGTTAACTGTTTGTTACCATAACAATAAATCCATAATTTACTTTAGGGACATAAATAAAGTCAATTAAATCAGGAAATTATTAAAAACAGAACACAGAAATTTCTTCATATCTGTTATCTGCTTGACATAACCTATATAGACTTGACATTATCTGTCTACAAAGGTGCTAATAAGAAGACTCCAAGAGAATAGTAATTCAATTAAATTTATTTATGGCCTTTTGCGATCCTTGGTTCTGCCAATAGAAGAAACTGCAAATTTGTTTAAAAAAATTAAACATTTCTTGCTTTTGAACTTATCTTTCAATCGCTCTGTATGTTAAACTGCTAGTAAGAAAATAAAATGTATCTTTTTAAGACTTTAATACATCAGCATACTTAACTAAAGTACAAGTTGCAATATGCTCTTAGTTGCAGTTTCATATTTTAACCGAATGTAATTTAACTCATGCACACCTTGGTCAAAAACATTTAATAAGTATTGGATTAATTTAGCACGTTGGAAAATAATTGAAGTGTATATGGTGATTTATTCTTTACGTTAGTGGTTGGCGATTTTGTAATAAATGACTGTAGTCATTTTTGAAGCATAAGTATGTTCAGTTGAGTTTTCTTTATCAATTTACTGGAAATATTTAACACTTGCAGTAGTCATGTTCATGTAACAACATTCGATGGATCGGATGATTTCGAGGATAGAGAATGGGAACCAAGTATAAAGTATGAGCTTCTAAAAATCCCTGTGTTTCGATGGCAACGTGATGTAATATTTGGTTCCTTAGAGCTCCTTGGTAAGCGAAATACTATCTCACTCATTCACATTTAATATTAATACTAATAATTACTAGTAGAAATGTGGTTAAACAATCTTTTCAAATGCTATGGTTTACCAAGAGACT
This sequence comes from Lepisma saccharinum, assembly GCA_022664845.1. Classification (NCBI taxonomy): domain Eukaryota; kingdom Metazoa; phylum Arthropoda; class Insecta; order Zygentoma; family Lepismatidae; genus Lepisma; species Lepisma saccharinum. The sequence continues at coordinate 11,775 of JAGDQP010005188.1, forward strand.
TTTTCGAAAGTAATACATTTTACGACATCGAATCTTAACTAAGAATACAGTTTGAAGTTTCGTTGTTGCAGCATTTATGAGGTAGCTTTAGAGGAATGTTGATTTTTTATAAATACGCTTCCGACTCAGAGTAGACACAACTAATTATTTGCTATGGTAAAGTAACATTTCCTAATTCTGCGATTATATCATCAATATTATACTAGAATTTATGTAACATGTGTATCGGAAGTACTATTGATATATTTATCATTTTCCAACTCGAATCACAATAACATATACACATCCGATATATCCGTATCACACGTAAGCACTAGCTTTCATCTATGCATTGCTTGAAGTCATTGTTTTACGTATACTTCAAATACGTTATAATAACTGTGTTTTGTCCATTGTTGAATTTAAAGTTATATTTTATTTGAGTTTCTTACTTTTCTAAGTCATATTTCCCTCCGTTAACCGTATTTTCCAGCAAACATTTCCGAATTAGCATTGTATAATCATAGGAACACAATCTATGTTTATGGAACTAAGTTTAGAATAAATTAATTTAGTGCTTGTAGGAGACAATTTGAAAATGAAAAAGTAGTACATGTGTACCCAGTGCATACACATAACCTCTTTTATCCTTTGTTGTCAATTATTCTGTCACTACGTGTATACTAATATATTTCTAAAGACACGTAACAAGAGGCTTGCACAATTGCGCAAAAATAATTCATAACAGAACACATACATCCAAAAAAGGAAAAAGGTAGGAAATCGTGCGAGAAAACAAGAAATAGGGATATTAGAAAACTCAGCAATGAATTAATGCGTTGCAAGAGTAGGGCTAGTTAAAGCGTTAGCTTTTTCTGCAAGAGTTTATGGTTTCGCTTACAGCACTGTTACAAAACACATTCCTTCCAAATAATAAAACATGGTACATTTTGTTATATAAGCGCATGGAGAATGGGTTTCACACAAGTTTCCTTGAAAATATATGGTTTATTGTGGGGTCTCGATTTACTGGAATTGAATAGAATCTGCTGGTATACAAGTTGAAACAAAGGAAATGTCGCAGACATTCTCTCTTAGATATTTTTGGCGCATTAACGTAGAAACTTGTAGCAGATTGGCGCTTTTATATTACTGATATACGATGTTTTAATATCATGATGAAAATGTGACAAAATTTTTAACAAAAATATGATTGTCTACTTCAATTTATTAATTTACTAGACAAAGTACCCACCCGTTAGTGAGGGGGTGTAAAATACGTTGGGAACACCTACAATCGCAATACAACTGCTACTATAACTACAATAACAAATACTACTACAACCACCACTACTACTACTGCTACTACTAGAAATACTAATATGAGTGCTACAAACAATACTACAATACTGTTACTAGTAATACCAACAATTAATACTAGTGCAACTACCAAAAATTACTATTAATACTACTACTTTTACAACATTATATAATATTTAATCTTCTTCGTATATTTTTGGCTTACAACACTTGAAATTTGAATTTTAAGGTTTGAAATATTTATTTACAAGCCAAAGTACCTGTCCGTCTGTTCAGGGTGAGTATCTACAAACAAATATACTACTACTACTATTACATATCATACTACTACTACAAATGCTATTACTACTACTGCAACTAATACCATTACTACAATAAATACTAATACAACTATTACTCATGCTACAAACTAAATTTACAACTAATACTAGTACTAGTAATAGTACAACTACTAATGCTACTGCAAATAGTAATACAATGTATTAAAACATTAAATCTAAATACTTCTATTTACAACAATCCAAATTTAAATTTTAAAACCTAAATTAATTATTAATTTTAACTTAAAAATGGACACAATATATTTACTGCATTGGTATATACAACGACATTACTCTTTGTATTAATTAGATCACGGCAAAGTCACTTCCGGTGACTTAAAATACCTTACGCCCGTGCGCCTGTATCCAACTATTCAAAATTTGGTTGAACTCAATGCACAGATGTAGATTTAAATCGTGTTGAAACAAATAAACAATATTCTGTTTTATATATATATACTTGCTTTGGAGACCCCGGACTTCGGGCTTCGAACTTCAGTCCCCCCAGCATTTTTTATCGCAACGTTAGCTCCAGTGCAGTGGTTCGGGCTGTGCTTTCTTTACAAAATACATGTTTAGCATACATATTGGATTCAAAATTGCGGCTTGTACATAACTTCGTATATTACTCGTAACCTTCGATTCTCGTATGTCTTTATCAAATTCGGTAGTTTGTGGCAAATATTAAAAAAACAAAAAGATGTAAAAGGTTCTTCATTTATCAATATCTCTGCCGGAAAAAATCTAAATGCATGAAAATCATCCAAGTACATGCATCGGAGTCGAAATAAGTTGGTTTGGTAGAAATTGTGCAATAAACACCGACGATATAGGGAAAAGTCTATTTATTCCAAGATGACGGCCGAAACTACCAATAATACATGGAAACTATTGATTTAAATTGATCTGAGTCGAAATGTGTAGGTTTGGTCGAGTGAAAAATAAATATTTTTTTCAAGATGAAGGGTTAAAATAGCTACATGGAATCGCTCAAGTACAATCTTGCGGTTAGAAAGTACATGTGGGGGGCTTAGAAGCAAAAGCTGCAATCTACATTTTTTCAGTAACAGAGATTTTGATGGAATTGTATACATTAAAGTGTTTTATGAAGGTAAAGCCCTAATTCTTTGTGTATGTTCTAGTTTTTGCGTAGGAACCACACGAAAAAGTACCCACATACTATTATATTTACCACCATAAATTTTCTTTTGGCTCTCCCCTAAAATTTTCTGGACTGGAGATTGGTGGTTTTGCTTCTAATCCCCACATATGGCAACCAATGATACACGCCGTTTTGAGTCGAAATACTTTTGTTTCGTGGAAATATGCCTTCTATATGAATCTTAGTTTGAAAAATTGTATTCAGGATGGAGACTTTTTGATTATTTAATATATTTCTCGTAACCTAATCTTGATAATTTACTTCCACGCAAAATTTTGCTTCACTAGCTCTAGTGGTTATGATAACCAGACTCACCGGTAAAAGCGCCCCTACGGTACAGATCTACACCCATAAATACCTGGGAGGCTGTGCCCTCATTTGGGAGGGTTGCCTCATTTATTGTAACCTATTATTTGTCATACACCTTCATACAAAAAATTTCATTTCTCTAGCTGGAACGGTGTGGAAAATCGTTTGACGTCCATTTTGAATCCAAGATGTAGACTTTTCAAAATGTATTATTTTCCTAAAATACTCGTAATAGTACATCTTTATGCCAATTTTTTGTATCTCTAAATCAAACGGTGTGGAAAATGTATTTATGGGGTACGCCATTTTGAATCCAAGGTGACCTCCTTGGAGACAATGTGTAATATTTTCATAATCTACTAGTGATTGTGTACCGTCGTACCAAATTTTGTTTCCCTAGCTCCATCCCTTTAGAATTTGCACTTTATAAATTAAAATGGTTTGGCAGCCATTTTATATTCAAGATGTCACCTTTCTGAACATTTGGTAACATTGGCCTAACCTACTAGCGATGATGTACCTTCATACCAAATCTGGTGTTTCTATGTCCAGCGGTTTAGGAACCCTTTATAGAACGATAGGTTTGGCGGCCATTTTCAATCCAAGATGACGATTTTTTTTAAATCTTGTAATATTTTCCTAACTGCTCTTGATAATACGCATTTATGCCAAATTTCGTATCTCTGCCTCAAACGGTGTGGAGAATGTATTTTCAAGTCCGCCATTTTGGATCCAATATGGCGTATTTTAAGACATTTTGTAATATTTTCGTATCCTTCTAGTGATGATGTACCTTTATACCAAATTTGGTGTTCCTTAGTCCTACCGTTTAGGCTATCCCCTCTACAAAACAATAGGTTTGGGAGCCATTTTGGATCTGAGATAGCGACTTTTTCAAAATTTCCGAATCTTCCCGTTACCTACTCTCGGCCATCCACCTTCTTGCTAAATTTGGTATTTCTACTTCTAGCAGTTTACCCTAGGAATTTTCATCAGTCAGTGAGTGACCCAATGACTGACCATCGGATTTTATATAATATTGGACTCGGTTTGATTCGTTGTGGTTCTGCTCGCAGACGCCCGACGCTAGTTCCCCCGCTCCCCCACCGAACCTGGGTCTTCCAGCCACAGACCCTCTGTAATTTCTATCGTAACCTTGGCTGCAGTGGAATAGACTGTGCATTATTTACATATATATGTTGGGAAGCCATATTGAAATGAAGATGATGCATTCTCATCATTCGTATATTACCCGTAACATTCTGTTCTCGCATTCCTTCATGAAATCGGATAGTTTGCGGCAAATGTTTAAAAGCAACGAAGGTATAAAATGATCTACTTTTATCAATATCGCTGCCGGAAGAAACAGAAATGTATGAAAACATTCAAATCGAAATATGTTGGATTGGTAGAAATTGTGCAATGAACGCCGGGGATATAGGGAAATTTCTATTTTTTCAAGATAGGATCCGAAGGTATCGAAAATATATGAAAACAATTGATGTGCATCGCTTTGAATCGAACTATGTTGCTTTGGTTGAAATATCGAAGATGGCGACATTTTCAAAATGTAATATTTTCCAAAAGTACTTGCGATAATATATCTTTATGCCATATTTCGTATCTCTAGCTGAAGCGATGTGGAAAATGGATTTTACGCTCCGCCATTTTGGATCCAAGCTGGCGTCTTTGAAGACAATTTGTAGTATTTTGGTAACAGTAGTAAAGATGTACTGTCGTATCAAATTTGGTGTTTCTAGCTGCAGCCGTTTAGGTTATGCACTCTATACAACAAAAGGTTTGCCGGCCCTTTTTGATCCAAGATGGAGCCTTTTTGAAAAATTCGGATTTCTGCTTTACCTACTCTTGACCATAAACTTTCATGCAAAATTTGGTGTTTCTAGATCTAGTAGTTTGTCCTAGGAATTTTGATCAGTGATTGAGTCAGTGAGTTAGTCAGTAACCATGGGGGTTTCATAATGTGGATTGTATAGGGTTTCATAATATCATAACATACATTATAATGTTGATATAGCTATATCTGGAAAACAGTAAATCATTATTGTATTTTTATATCATTTTGAACGATCCATAAGTTTAATGATAGCATGTACTTCTTGGTTGATTTCTTCATTTTCCCATTTAATTACGACACATATAATTCTTTAGATGTTATTATTGCAGCTTTATGTACACAGTGTTCCTCTAACTTATTTCTATTTCTCATTCATGATTTCAAACGACGTTTTCAAATAATTGAAAATAAGTTTAAATGCCATACATAGTTATTTATCTTGTGTGTTTCTTTAGTTAAGCAAAATATGCATGTTATCTTCAAACGTAGTATTCTTTGGGATATCATCAGGTTTTGTGTACTACAGGCTGGGAGTTTGGGAAGAACGTCGAAATACACTTTGAACAGGCTAGGCGTTTTAAAAAGGAGTTAAGAAATTGCTGGTAAAACTCACATAAAAGGCTGTTCGGGGATTCAAAACAATGCATGTGTTGATCAAAAAGTATGATAACCACGTGCCTAAAGGCCTTGACCAATCTTAAAAGCCGAGTGCGAGTTGCTGCGAGTTCTTGCATTGCTACCATAATAGCACATTTATCGTTTCCACATTTCGCTTTGCCAATCTAATTTTGTACTACACGGGTTCACTTACTAAACCATTTCACAAAATATATCGAACGGTGTACCTTCCATGGTATCAGTCAATGTGTTCTCCGAGTAAGAGGAAAATTTGAAACAAGACAGCATTTCTTCACTTATATTTTCGTACCGGTAGATAGTTAATATATTGCTCCTGTTCAGTAGTTTGAAAAACTTCGATGAAAATGTTTTGATAACGTAATTCCTCTGAAACTATCCCTGATGAAGTTATTTGAACACTTCCAACAGTTCATATTTTAACATGTAAAACCCATGATGATCCACATACCTCATAACAGATGGAACATAATTTCTTATATTGTTTTTTCAGCATCCTTTGGAGGTACAATTTGCGTTTTCATTGGTGGAAGTATTTTAAGCTTGGCTGAGTTCTTCTACTTTGTCACAATTAGATTTTTTCGTGGCTATGTAGCAGAAACGAATAAGAAGGTTTTGGAGAAAAACAAATGTTATCAATTCCGCATAAAGGTAACAACATATGTGAGGAAAACTATGTATAACAATAGACTTCTTCGAAAACTGAAATCAAAAACAAATAAAGTTAAAGCTTTTCGGTAAGTTTCAATTGTAGTGATGGATTCAAATACGTTACTAGTATTGTCGTATTTAGTGTAGGTAAAGCTGTATTATTATCATGTTTTCACTAAAGTGAATTTTTGTGGCTTCTTATACCTCTCATTTAGTTCTAAATATAACATTTTATTAAATATACGATAATATACATGTAATTTAAAATCAATTTTTCTTATCATACTTCATATGTTATCAGGAACCATAGTAGAGCAAAGTCATCAAAGGCGGACCACCAATTGGTTTTTCCTATGTAATTTTTGGAATGTTAAAGCGAAAACTGTTATTTTATGCCAAAATACTATTTGATGAGTTACCTAAGACCTATCGGTGTCAGAATACGTAAAATCACAGTTAGTTAAGAACAATGTCAAATTTGGTAAAAAAAAATGTAAAAAATAATGAGTTTGAAAAAGGACGCCAAAGACTGACACCCTAATGTATCAAGGATAATGCATGGATAATGATACGACACTCATAACCTATGCTACGAAATGTTTATTTGGAGATTGCATGTGTGTTTATGACGAATATACTAAAACGTTCATGTGCAAAAATCACAAATATAAGCATCTTTCCCTACTCCGGAACACTCATCATGCACGCAACTACTGCATTGTTCATATCTCACCGAAGGATCACCGCGGTAATCCTTTGGCCATTTTCTGTCGCAAGACATACACACATTATCATCCTTATTCATGTATTAGCAGGTAGAGTAGCCATTGTTTAAGAATTTAGCATATCCAGACTGTGGGCTCGTCTCCTGAATACGCAGCTGATTCCTCAGCAGAAATAGGTTCCATTCTTGACTTAATATTTTGTATTGGATGGTTTCACGTCTCAGACCTCTTCCAGTAGGTTTATGTTGCCTTTGCTCAATTCTTCCATCATCTATCAGTAAAGTACGAAAATGATGGGTTCCTACTTTGAAACGCGTGAGAAGGCCAACATTAGGCACGATACCCTTCTTTTTACATGTAGTGTAGTTAGTTAATACGTGTCACTTATTATTGAAAATACACATTATCTGTTATTTCTTTTTTCATTTCTACATATTAGTAGTGAGACACGAACTGTCAACGTGTTTATAAGTGACTTCATAACACACCTACGTGATGTTCGCACAATTTGACAAGATGCGCAATCTTACACCCTACTTACAGACACTGTTTCGAGCTTAGTTATGACTAGTCCTCAGGCTACTGACGTTCTTTCACAGTAGTCAAGTTACTTACCGCTAAATCGACACCACTTATTTTGCGAATTAAACCGGGGGTCCAACTTAGAAGGAGGGTCTACTTTCGCGACTTTCCTCTACTTGATGTATTGAAAAATGAGATTTGTATTTCTCTAAACTTAATTCATATTTCAATTGCTTAATCCAAAAAATGCCATTTAGTAACAATAATATGTGGCGTCGTTTGGCAGATATAATGTGGTTTATAATTCCACCAGTGATCTAGATATTCCAATGCCACTTGCTACCTCTTCCTGCATTCATAAATAAACTTCCGATATTGATGTATTTCATACTATGTATTTCCTTTCTCTGTAGTTCATTTTTGTATATTTCTTCTCTAAAAGTATTCTACATCTTGTTACTTCACACGTCAGATCGTGTACCTATCATACAAAAGTTAAAGATAGGCTAAATAATGTTCTCGCTAATGATGATATGACCTTTAGTATATAATTTATCTTACCTTCATTATATGGTTCTTCAAGAATAATGAGAAGGGCTTTCGGTTATTTGCATCAAATGAAAGAATTAAAGAAGTCCTAGAGGCTAAATATCAATGAATTATATAATAACGTGATTACCTAAAATTATATTATTTAAAAAATATTTTTTTTTATGCCTCGAAATTTCTTCACAGGACCGTTTTAATTGTTTTAATGTAAATGATCACCTCACAAAGCTTGCACCATTATTTCTGAGACACAATGTATAGCCTACTTTTAGCATTTTTCTTTGCAACATTACAAAATTGTCGTGCATTATTGACTAAAATATTCGTTGCAAGATACGACTTCGTACCGCCCTTTCTATAATTTCCTTCCCCATTAACACCATATATGAATCTTTACCGTACGAAACATGGTAAATAAAGTCCATATAACTTTGTTCAGCTGATATTCCAAACTATCAAACTATCCATTGACGCTGGCCTCTGGGGTCAGGGGAAAGGGGGCGGAACCATTGGATAGCGCCTAGTTCTTAACGGTAAATTTTTGGATGGTACAGTAAGTTGAGGCTAGCAAGTGCACCATTCGGTAGCTAACCGTGAATTTGGTCTCGCCAACACTTTCCAGCTTCCTGACAAGAGTGATGAGGGTAGGATCCGGCAGCCTTGTTGGTTCCTTCGAACGAAGACGGAGAAGTGTGGGTATTTACGGCTTTCATTCACCATGCCTCCACCATAGTCGTCTTCGCAGAAAGACAGACAGAAAAAGAAGATACAGAATGAAGAAGAAGTCACTGATGCAAATAAGAAGACGCATACAGCTAATGAATCAACCCGTGACAAGGAAGATAAAATAGTAATAGTAGAGGAACAGCGTACCGAATATCACACGATATATTGTAATAAAAGAAAAAATGCGATAGACGGTATAGGTGATTTGAAAGGGTTATCCCTTTTATCATTCAACAAGGACTTTATCATGCTGCAGGAAAGCTTAAACATGTTAAAAAGCCCTTGTCCTTGGAGACATCCACTGATCAACAAATAATCACCTGGTCCAGTTAAAGTCCAAGGCGTAGTCAATATAGACGCATCAAAAGCAGAAAGAATAGGGAATGCCCACCCACTTTGTCTCTACTTTTGACTTATGCAAAGCCGCAGCTTCCCAAGGATGTGAAGGCGGTCTTATATTGCTTACCTGTCCGTGCTTATATACCCAGTCCGCTGCGCTGTTTTAATTGTGGCTGCTCTCAACTACAACATGTCTTGCATACGGAAACAGATGAGAACGCTAATCTACTTGGAACAGCCTTCGCAGTAACATCCAGCTCTGATCATTATAGTGCTAATTTCCTGAACATAAAACGCCAGGCACAGATTATTTCTCTTAGCTTCCGCAATATATAATTTTGAACCATGTAATGTTTTTTTCACTGAGTGGGAACTTGAAACTGCCCTGAGAGATGTTACAAACATCCCCTGGGCTGGACAATATTCATTATGAAATGCTTCTACACATTCCCTCCAAGTTACGGTCTTCTTGCTAAATCTTTATAATCATATCTGGAGGAGTGATAACTTCCTTGCTAGTTGGCGAGAAACTATCGTTATTTCTATCCTGAAACCTGGTAAAGATAAACTTAATCCGACAAGATACAGGCCCATTGCTCTCACTTGCTGCATATGCAAGCTCTTTGAAAGAATTATCAATCGGCTCCTACTGTGGTACTTGGAGCATAACAACTTGATTTTCCAAAGATCAGTGTGGTTTTGGACAACATGTATCAACTGTTGACCACCTTGTCAGGTTAGAGACAATGCATGCCACGCTCTCGCGTTGTTCTTTGATTTTGAGAAGGACTATAATACCACCTGGAGATATGGCAAATTATGCCAGCTTCATGACTGGGATATTACGAGCCCCATGGCCTATTTTTATTTCACATTTTCGTAAAGATCGTTATATTCGTATTCGTGCTGGTGATAGTTTCTCAGAGCGTTATTTACAGGAGAACAGCGTGCCTCAAGGGAGTGTGCTGAGCGTAACACTGTTCTCTATTGCGGTGAATAGTGTTATGACTCGTATTCGCCCTCCTGTGGAAGGTCTTTTATATGTTGACGACTGTCTGTAAACCTGCGAATGTGAGCTATCTTCAGGCTTTGGTACAGGATAAATTGTTGAAGATTTCAGGAAAATTAGATGTTCTTATCACTAAGTCAATAAGATAGGAAGAGGGTATTTGAAGCTTCCGGCACATCCTTTGATTATATAAGGAAGAATCAGATCCGGACAGGCGACTTTCTTCGGCTTAAAGTCATTTGTAAAGATCTTCAATTTTATAAAGTTTAACTTCCGAAATACTCGGAATGTCCAGAATTGAAGTAGACCCATATGTTGGTAAGTTGATATTATAGATAATTTTGAGCATAAACAAACTAAATGTATTTAGCAAACGCATATGCTATGCCTTTGTTGTCCTTGATAATTTTATTTTCGTAACAGGTAAATGAATTAGATACTTTAAGCTTTCGTTGTTCATGAAGGACCAGAACTTTCTTGAACTGTTTATTTCCGAGTAATGTGACATAACTTTCATACGCTTCTTTGATTGTTTTCTTTATTTTAGTTCTAAGTTTTCTAAAGCATGTGGCATGGTAAGTAATGCCACCAATTCCCTGTTTCCATTTCTTATGATTGTAAGAGTTTAATTTAAGATATCTTATGACATTATATGTAAACCAACATGGATAATGACGTGATTCGAGAATTATAGTTGGAACACAAGCATCAAATGTGGAATATATAATTTCATAAAATCTGCATGTGTACTCTCACTATATGTATTTCAGGAATTTGACTTTACAAATTATTCAATAAAAGTTATTATATTGTAATTTGTACTATAGAAACTAAGAAAGCAATACTTACATTAATCTCTTCCGTTGTAGTACAATACAGATATGTATCACAGCTTCACAGATCTGTGCCCCCATATTTATACATGACTTACTATACCTTCCATCCATACATGAATATAGCATGTAGGTTTATGAGCAAATTATTTGAGTCCAACAGGACATGTGGTAGTGGTCATGTGTACATATATCTACACAAATGAAATTTATTCGAACTGGGTTAGAGTGTGTTAGAGTGCAGACGTATATTCTTTTCGTTCCTGAAGTTAGTCGAGTGTTACGAGATGGATGTTGACATTGTAGCTTGGAGAAGCCAGATAGGAATGTTTGCTGCGAAAACGATATTGAAGTCCTGCAAACCTTGCGAAAATGTTTATATCGTTACATCGGTGTTGAAAGTGTTCTCGCTTAGTTTGGTGATCGCTGCAAAACTGGTGTTGTCAGAAGTACAATTGAACCCAGACCCTAAGTCATTGGACGACCTATACAAGAAATTGGAAGAGCTGGATCAGAAAATAACTGGTATTTCTAGTGTCACTAACAATCTAATTGTAAAATTTGAAACGGTAGTGAATTAACTGAGTGCGGTGAAATGAGAGAATGAGGAACTTAAAGCAACTGGCTGTCACTAGTTATTTTGTGAACAAACTTGAAAATCAGACACGCAGAAATAATCTGGTATTTCGGAACATTGGTGAATGTATTGGACCGGAATCTTAGGAAGAATCAAAAGAACGTGTCTTAAAGTTTGTCACAAAGCAGCTTAAAGTAAACTTAAACTCTAGTCATTTAGAAAGATCCCATAGGCTTGGACGAGGACGTAATGTCCCTATTATTGTTAGATTTTCTTCTTTCAAAAAAAAGGGATGAAATGCTCAAAATGCTTTCCGAACACAAGGAACACATGTTATTATTACTGAGGACTTCTCGACTTCCATGCCTGAAACAAGAAGACAGTCAACGGAAGTTGACCAAAGTGCAGCTGCATCTATGACATCTGGAGAGATAGCAAGTGAGTAGGTCAACGCGTTCAACCATGAATCAGCAGCCTAGGAAAAGCAGAGTTTGACAGAAGGAATGCAGAGGAGGAGGAAAGGGTAAGTCTTCTTTACCAAAAAGAAGTGAAGGGTATAAATAAATCCCAAACATATCTCAGACTCAAGATGTCAGCGGAACAAGTAAACAATTTCAATGATATTACCAAAACAGTCGCTCTTTGCTGTCAAAAACAAGGGACTTTTCTGTAGTGTTATATCAAATAATTATGATGTAATTACAATTACTGAAACTTGGACCAATGAAACGCATTATGATAGTGAATCATTTGACAATAGATACACTGTTTTGAGACAAGACGATGTTAAAAAATGTAAAAAATCAAAGAGGGAGGAGTTGTTTTCGCTGATCTTGAAAATTACGATCTTTGATTATTTAATAGTTGTGATAAATATGAATGTATTATTGCTAAAATTACAGTAGAAAGGGAACCATTCATTGGTTTATCTGCGTACTATATTTTGAGCTAAAATCAGTATTGGATTTGTATGTTGATTTATTTGCTCGTGTAGAGACAAATTGATCACAAGGTAGTAATATTATTCTAGTTGGAGAATTCAATCTATTATCCATTTCCGGTATTGATTTCGATTTTGTAAATAGCTTAGATAAATGTAGGATCTTATTTAATTTTATAAACTTTTATGATTTTAAATCATTAAGCAATGTTGTAAATCACAACAATCGCACAATAGATTTGGTTCTATCAATCCTACAAAACATTGAAGTCAATAGGGAATTGATTCCGCTAGTACCGTTAGACCTCCATCATCCAGCTATAGTAATAAATATAGGTAGCCAAATAATTGCTAAAATAAAATAAAAGAGCAATACTCTTGGTTATAATTTCAGGAAGACTGATTTTATGACGTTATATAGCGAACTACTGGATGTTGATTGAGAATGCTTAAAAAAAGTATAATAATGTTAATGGCCTAGTGAGTACGCTTTATGATATTATTTACGAAATATTCGACAATTGTGTACCCTGTAAAATAAAATATGTCCCAAAGTATCCATGCTGGTTCACTCGACATTATTAGGAAACTGAAGGTTAAATAAATCTATCATAAAAAATCAACTTACAAAACTGAGAGGTCAAACCCTTATTATCATGAATTTGCTAGATTGTGTAGGGAAGTCAAGAAATGCATTACGAAAACATATGAAGTCTTTATATCAAATTCTGAAAATAATGTCAATAATGATCCAGGTCAACTATGGAAATTTATAAAAAATAAAACAAAACATCTTCCTCTAAATATATTAAAATTTCATGAACAGTATTTGTATAGCATTGGAGAAATTGCTAACACATTTGCACAGTAGTCAATATTTGTATCCCCTTCTCAGCCGTTCAATGATTTTGATAGTAATAAGAGAGGTTACCAAGAAATCGGAATACTATCCGTTGACCAAATACATTTCAGTGAAATAGAAAAAGCTATCAAGAATCTAATATCCAAAAGGACAGTTGGATCTGAAGGCATACCTTCCTATATAGTCAAAGGATGTGTTGATATGTTTAAATATCCCCTATAGATTGCTTTCAACTTATCACTAAAAAACATGTACTTTCCTGACAAATGGAAATGTTCATAAGTTCGTCCAATACCTAAAACTAATGACAAGCGAGAAATTACCAACTATAGGCCTATAGCAATGTTACCAGCCTTTGCCAAAGTCTTTGAACAGATCTTATATCAGCGGATTATTAATCACGTGAAGCCAGTCATTTCAACTAAACAATATGGCTTTGTTTCACATAAATCCACAGTAACAAACCTTGCAATTGTGACATATTTTATAGCAAACTATTTGGATGAAGGAAAGCAAGTTGATGTTATTTAAATCGACTTCGAAAAGGCGTTGGATAGAGTAGATCACAATATATTATTCGGAAAATTGAATAACTATCACTTCGTCTTCCTTGGTTATCCTCATGTCCTCTTATTTATTTAATCGTAGACAATCTGTTATATTAAGATAATACAAATCTAATGAATATACAGCTCTGTCAGGGGTCCCCCAAGGCTCGAATCTTGGACTGTTGTTATTTCTCTTGTTTATGAATGACCTCCCGGAATTCATACCCGCTAATGACAAAATGTTGTTTGCGGATGATCTCAAAATATATGTCAAAATTGAATCTGTGGAAGGTGCCATAAACTTACAGTATAGTTTAGATAACATTTCTAAATGGTGCACTATCAATCAACTTTCAGTCAATACAAAGAAATGTAAAGTATTATCATATAGTAGATAAATCAATTTATCAATTAGATTATGAAATTAATGAGAATGCACTAAGTAGACCTGATGTGATTAAAGATCTCGGTGTTACTTTGATAAGAAATTGACGTTTAAGAACCACATAACAAATATTACAAATGAAGCTTTTTCCAAATTCAAATACGCCTCTACTAGTTGGAATCCCTCTTAACAAAAAATTGCAACTACTAGAGAAAATAGAATCCAAGTTTCCGAAATTTCTAACCCACAAAGAAACTCGAATCTCTCCTACTTATGAAAACTACAGTACAATCATTAAAAACTTTAATTTTCAGACCTTGGAGCAAAAGGCGTATCATTTTTTATCTATTATTTCTTAGAAACGTAATTCAAAATGACATAGACTGCACAGACTTAGTATCATTGTTACAGGTTCGTATCCCGTCATTAAAAACTTGTGTAGACAATACTGATCTCTTCAACTGCAGAAAGACCAATACTAATATAATGATGAAGTCACCAATCTGGAGAATATGTACTGTCTACAATGAAATGTGTAGGAATTGCATTGAATTTGATATATGCGAAATGTCTTTCAAAACATATAAAGATGTTGTAATAAAAATTGTATGTAAATCAATATTGTTAATATCGACATATTAATTAGGATATAAAGCCTGTTGTGTTGACAATAAATAAATAAAATAAGTAAATATTAGAATATGCACTTGCGAAAAGGGACCCTAGTCACATCTATGAAGTTTGGAGAAAAACGATCTCTAACACAGTGAGGATATGCAGAATAGTTTTGGGGCTATTATATTCCTGTTCTGGTAGTTGGATCAGGGCCATTTGTGATGCAAAACATACGTCTACCCCCAGAGAGCCTGAAACAAGCAATAACTTAAAACCACCAAAAGGTGACTCAAGTCCCTTTTTACAAGAACATATTCATTAATGTTTTAATTCAGTAATGTGTATGGGGCTTATCTTAAGTTTTTTCTCTCTCTAATTGCAGCACTCCTCAATAATATAATATTATGAACAGCATACCGAAAACATGCCATGACCGTTGAACCTGATATAAAAAGTATTAGCCCAGATTTAATTTCTTTTTTAGCAGCATATAGAATGACTGTTCGTGCAGGTTTCCAACAATTTTCATTATTACAAGTTTTTCCGAACCATGGATGTGATACATGGACAAAAGGCTACAGTCGAGTTCCTGACAGAGCACAAACTTTCGTATTTTTAGGTCGAGGGGACATGGCATGGTGCCACTTGATAGAAGTTATAGTTCTGGGTCGTAAACGAATGCACATGTCTCATTACCATCTGTGGAAAACAGTCATAATGAAAAAGGTATTCTTGTAGGTTTAAAATTGTTCCATTTGGGAATGCATACCTCCTGTCTTGCCTGTGTTAAGTCAGCTGTTAGTTGACGAGGAACCTATTTTGCGCACACCTTTCGGAATTCCAGTTCTTTGATCATCGTCTGGATGGCATTCTACCACATAACAGTTCCGATAACATCTCTGCGATAGTGAGACGACGATCCGCCAAAATCACATAGTTTACTTTCTTTCTATTTCTATTACAGCTATCACTTCAAGGTTTGTCTTCCCCACTAATTTCTCCTCCTTTAAACTTCCTGACCATTGTCTTCTCACCATATACATTTTTCAGTCTGTTATAGATATTGGAGCAGTGAATGCCTTTCTTATCCGGAACTTGATGATAGTCCTTTATATATGCTATGAAGTATATTATCCATGGTTGAGCGAAACCTGCAATAAAGAAAATCGGTGAAAAGGTAACGAATAGTTACGATATACGCTATTAAAAAGGAATTAATTTTGGATTAATGCTTTCCAATACAATGATCAACAGGCATTACTGTCGGTATGCCCTCGTATTATTTTCGAAATAATAATATCTAATAATTATCATAAAATTTTAATTATGGAGGCTGAATTGTCTTAATGATAGAGTGGTCATCTCTGGAGCGTGGGGTCTTAAATTCGATCCCAGTTTGTCGCATATGGGTTTTGTGCTAGACAAGCACCATGTGCGCAGGCTTTCTCTGGGTACTTCTGTTTCCTCTCTCTTTTTTCATTGCACCAATTCCCCCATCACATCCATCCGGCCTAAGCCTAACTTGCCTAAAGGACTTAGTGGACAAATTAAATTCAAACTTGACTATGGCTTTACATGTCACGGGCCGTTTTTTAAGCTATTGATAATGTTCTGTACTACTTTTCACTGTTTCAAAGTATATATATTGGCCTGGTCGTTAGCGTGTCTCACTACGGATTGAGGGGTCCCGGGTTCGACTCCCGGCGCTGCCAAGGATTTTTTCCAAGGCGTGTGTGTCTGGAACGGTGCCCATCCAGCATCGTGATGCAATTGGGAAGCTGCTATGAATATAATATTGTAGTGATCACAGTCAGAGCTTCGGATCTCCTCTCCCGCCCCTTCTGGTCAGCGTGGGGAGCAGTAGACAAACTCCTCAGATCAGGGAGAGGCCTTATCCAGTAGAGGATCGAATATGGCTGTGATTTATTTTTATATATAAGTGCATGTGTGTGATATGAAATTACTAACGTATATATTACTTACCACTCGTCGAGCCTGGTTGTGTCAAATTGGTTTCAATATTACGTCCCTAAAATTTTGTACGGTAAGTCACAGAAAACTCATGGTGATATTATAGCTAGATGATGACAAATAATTAGTGTTTTTTATTTAATCTTTAAACAATACACGTTTATATGGAACCCCTTCCTTGGAACAAAAACACACCTATGTTAATTTGAAATAAACTGATAAATACATGGGTTATTACCGAACTAACTAAAGTGAATGTCTCAGTTCTTAACCCAAACTTTTAATATACATAATATATAATATTTATTTTTCTTCACTAAGTGTACAGAACGGTAAGAATCAACGAAGGCATTCCAAGAAAATATCGAAAATATTTGACACACTCCTTAAAGTTTTTCGAAGATTGACAACTGAATATTTACTAAATACAAGCCTTGATGGAATGAAGTACATTGTTGACAAATCTTCAACGAAAATTGAAAGGTAAAATCACCACTACATAGCATTCTGTACGTTAGATATTGATTGTTATGTGCATTGAGTATAATTAGAGGTCTATGTATACTAAAAATAAGGTTTTAGAAATCACTTTACTGAATACACCAGAACTAAGAAAATATTCTTAAAAGATTTTCACATTACGTAAGTATCATAGAATATAAATCTGCAGTATTACGTATAATCACTATATTCGCTCCAAAATTAATACTTGTAATTTATTTATTCATGGAATCTACATCAGATGTAAAGACTACAACATACTATTTCTTATAGCAGTGACTCAAAAGTAAAGGTCACAAATCATGAATCGGGAATCCGAACGGGACATGTGTCAATCGATGGAGCATAGTAAACTCATTGCTATACGAAAACCTTAGTGGCAGAGGGCATCCGTGTGAAACGCTAGTACAAATCCAATTTTACTTGGAAGTCTAGACAGTGCGTGTGAAAAGTTCCTGAACGGCTAGCTATCTCCGTTAGCATAAGGTTTCTTGTAAAGTTGCAAGAGACAAAACTGTCAGAAAATCCTCAAAGTTATCCGCTGAGCTATAAAGCTTCTTGTGCGGAATCCTTTGTGGTTCCCATTGGGCAAAAGTTTCTTTTTTAATCGAACACCCAACTTTATTTTCATTGTTGATTCTACATCTACGGAAAAACTACGTCAGAAAATGTGCTTGGAAAAGTGTAGAATATTGGCTATGGGCCCTGCAGGATCGAAAATTGATCAATGGTCTGAAGTTCCGCAACGCCTAAATATCTCGTTTAGAACGTGTTGTTTCGAAAGGGTGCAAGAGACAAAATCTCCAGGAAAGCACCAGATCTATCAAATTAGCTTGTCAAATACCTTTGTGGGCCCCACAGGGTCCAAGTCCAATGTTTCTGAGAGGACTCCACTTTGCATTCCAGATTCTGCATCTACAGAGAAAAATACGTCAGAATATGCCCTGATCCAAAACGTAGGATATGAACCATGGAATCCACAAGACCGAAAACAGATTATTGGTGAGAAGGAACTCTACAGTAGTTTAATATGAAAGACTATGAAATCTTACTGGAATGAGAAATGGTGCGATTTTTTCCGATAGAGGCAGAATCTAAAATGAAAAGTGGAGGTCGCATTTGAAAAATCTATCTTGGGCCCCATGGAGCGCACACTGGTTCCACGCACAGGACATTTGCCTAGCTCATCGGATAGCTCAGATGCGTTCCTGAAAATTCTGTATCTTGCCATTTTCGCAACAGCGCATTCTAACAGAAATATTAACTTGGGTCCAATGGGGTCACGTAGATTTCTCCGGAAGGAGTTTGATTAGCTCATCGAATAGCTCGGGACAATTTTGTCTTTTGAATTTTTGAGAAACCTTGTTTTGGCCAATATATTTAGCTGTTCCCAAACATTTCAAATGCACATGGATTTTCACATGTTAACTTTTATTGGTTTTAGCTTTTGACATGGACGCCCTGTGCTACTAAGATTTCCGTATAGTTGTGAGTTTAGTATGCTCCATCATTTGTCACATGCCCCTTTCGGATCCCCGATTCATGATTACGTGTGAGGTAGTAATTTGGCTAAATCAAAGGACAGTAAGAAAGTAGTTCCTTCGTTCCTGATACAGATAAATAATAAAGTTACATGTCAATATAAGGGGAAAATTGGTTGTGTTTTGTAATTTTTACAATGATTGTTTATGTTCGAAATAATGTATTCTCGATGCAATCTCAAGACCATTTTTAGAGTCACCGCCTGACATTTTCGAGCTCGTGTGTTCCATTAGTTGTATTGCCAGTATCGAGCACATCTGAAAGTTCGACATCCCAACGTATAATGTCTCTTTCACCATTCATCTTCGAATTACATCTCTCTAGAAATCTCTACCTACATATATACTGAGTATAATGTCGTATAATTAGTTGATAGTGAAAATCAAGCCTCTTGTAAAAATTACAACATTTTATTGTACATATATATAAATACATCAACTCACTGTCTATAGCTAATTTACTTGTGATCAGAATCAACTACAGCAGGTGTTTTCAAACTGTGGTGCGCGTTCCATCTGTGCTACGCAGAAGGATGTTAGGTGGTACAACATAAAATTTATCAAAAAGAAATATTGAATATCGTCTGATTTCGAAAGTGTGCCGAATTCGCAGCCAGAAGTTAATGAGAGGAACGTCTGTGATAAAAAGACAAGCACAATACATGTTCGACCTCTTCGTATAATCATTAGTGGCAATACAATCATTTAATTTTAAATAACCATCGAAAATTTCGTATAATTACTTGCCGGTATGGCAAAAATATTAGTTTCTATTTAGTGGAACGCCAGTCTAAAATTTTAAAAGTGCTTGAACTACAACATTCATAACAGTACGTGCCCCACCATGTCACATCTGTTTTAAATAACGACTTAATGCAAACTAATTACTGTTGCCTACTCAGAACTTCATACTCTTATACAGACTTACATTTAATAAAAGAATATTTGAGAAACCTCTTTTCATTAATGAAGTTCTTCACGACCCACTGTGCAATTGTGGAAAATTTTATTTTAGATAAAATTCGGGTGATTAACCATATTTTGTCGCATAAGATGTTAGTACTCAAACTATAAAATACTTAGATTTTTTCTAAAAATTGAAAGCATTAATATGTCTTAAACAAAGCATTAATCGATCAATGTTAATAAATCTTATACATTGATCTACTCTAAGGTATGAAAAGTAGGTAAAGGCATATATTTATACCACAACTTGTATGTACACCTCATATATATTTAATAGGAAGATAAGCGCTGCCCATCAATTTAGTGTACATTTCTTAATATGGGAACAATTATTATAAAACTCTTTGAAAAAGTATGATAACTTGATCTCGTTTGAAAGTATTGTAATAGCAACAATATAACCTCGAAGGCACAAGCAGAAAGTTTTCTTGAATAATATACAAGTGATTCGTAACATAGGCAACCACTTCAACAATACTTTCCGGAATCGGAAATAGAATTACTTCGAGTTTTTTCTACCAAATTGTCCGATTTAGTCATGGTTCCGGTTGGGACATGAAAATTACTGGATTTTAATGCATTGCTCTTACCTTCAGTTTAAAAAATACCGGGAATTGTTACAGAAAACATGCACCTGTCATTTAGTCATCACAATTTATTTTGTCTCTTGCAAAGTTGGCCCCATTTGATGCAAGACACATATGTCAGCGTTTTTCCCAATCTGTGAAACAGTTTTATAGGCACTTTTTGGTATAGCCTTCAGCTACTTACACGAATTTGTTTTATGGCTTCAATAGACTCAAAACGGGAAACCCGGAGCGACAATTTTTGTTTCGGTAATAGAAAAAAGCCAAATGGGGCCATATCTAGTGAATACGGTGGTTGATCGATTATATTTGTTCTTCTTTTGGCTTTAAATTCGGTCAAAACTCTTGCTGTACGCGATGATGCATTATCGTAGTTCAAAAATCTAGAACTGTTCTTCCACAAATCTGGCTATTCTTGACAGATTTTCCCAAGCAAACGCTTCAATACGGCCAAATAGTATTCTTTATTGACAGTCTGACCCGAGTGGTTTTTAGCGAATTTGACGTCGCTTTTCCGGTTTTGGTTCGTCTTTTGTCTTTCATTCCAATGCCCGTTTACTTTATTGGATTTGAAACTCCTAGACCTATGTCTCGTCACCAGAATTGACGCGATCCAGCATATCTAAAGCGAGTTGTGCACGGTATTGTTTGTGAAAACAATTCAGCTCTTTGGGAACAAGCCGTGCGGCGACGCGTCTCATGCCCAACACATCCACCAAAATCAAATAAGCGAACTCGTGAGAGATATTAATATCAAGTTCTATCACTCTTAAGCTGGAATGGCGATAATCGAGCACAATTTCCCTCACTTTGTTAAGGTTTTCGTCTGTTGAAGTGGTCGAAGGTCGTCCGGAACGAGGCATGTCTTCGACGATCTCTCGTCCCGAACGCTCTGTACCATTCGTAGCCCTGTGTATCCGATAACACTGATTAACCATAAGTTGTTTTAACATTTTTAGCGATTCGCCACATGAAATTTTGTTCGCAATACAAAACTTAAGGCACACTCTTTGCTCAGTAATTTCGTAGATTATTAAAATCGTGATGCACTACTGAGATAGACTGACTTGAACAGCAGCTTTACACAAACTGCTTGACCGATCACGCTCTTTTGGGCATAGAAATAGGGCATACTGGCACAACCTTACGGCAAAAAATGTATTCACCATCCATTCGCACGGTGCTCTTAAATTACGAATTCCCTGTACTTTTTGGACAGAAGGTATATAGATCGAATAGGCCGAAGCTAGTAATAACTAAATAGCTACAAAATAAATTTATCAAGAAAGTATTTTTTCTTTAGAAAAACTATTATAAAACTCATAAAACACTACTCGTACAAAAGCAAATTGAATCGCTTCTGTCCAGGACATCCAACTACCATTTGGCAACAATAAATCGCTCTGCAATAACATTATAATTTAACACTACGTACATTCTTCATAATGTTTTGGTTACAATTATTTTCTTCACGAAAAGATTAGCTAATTTGATAGAAATGCACAAGTAAAAGTCCTGAGTAATGATGATAGTAGTTGATAAAAAAATATTAATGTTCTTAAAAGGAAGAAACAGTTTTCAAGTGTGAATTGGATTCATATTCCCTTAACTTCATAAAGTATCTTTAAAAGTACTTTAACTGACATCACCCTGTGGAAAATCGATACGTTACTACACATCCTAGTACGTTGCTATTCACAATTTCAATAGTGTACTTGAAATACAGAACTGCATGTTATATACAATTTTTGTGCGAGTTACTTACCTCATCGTTCTATTCCATTACGAGACACGACCGTCCTATTGCATAGGATAATTTATATTTTATAGAATTGCCATATTCCAATATATTGATGTTCGTTAATAAATTTAAAATTAACCAGATATTTAATTAAAATTATCCTCAATATAATAATAATAATATTATTATTAAAGTACATTTTTTGTTTCAATGTTGATATGTCCTCTTCGTTCAGTTTTAAAAGTTCGTCCCGTCTCTAGCGAAAACTTTAATCGTATAATCAATACTATATCAATGAACTTGCTTACTTTCATATTGAAATTGCTTATATATTTTACTTATAGAAAATATCTTCATTTTTTTAAGAGTATTTTGGATCATTTTAACGACTGGTTCTTTCGTGACTACTATCGTAGTGTTGAATGATCTTTGGGATCCTATAGAAAGTTCTTCGATAGTCAACACTTTCGATAATGTTGACAGTAATGATAATGTGACAATACCAGCTGTTTTCTTATGCACTTCATCTTTAAACAGGTACGCCATGTTAACATTTATATAATATATATTTTTAATTTAAATATAAGTTTGAAAAATGCACTATTCTCAATTTTAAACTGAAAATACCTTATTACGAAAACTGACAAATACAAGTTATTTTGTAATTTTATTTATAAGTTACCTTGCGTATTAAATAAATCTTTAAAAATTAATAAATAGTTATTTGCAATTTCTGAACGAAATTTGAATGTTACATTTATACACTGTTTTCATGTAGTATGTCTGACGCATAAGCACCTGGTGTGTGTACGCCATTTCTTCGCACTATATTTTCAATGTGAGTATTCGAGTTGAACACTGAGTTTCATATGTCATAATTATGTAAACGCGGAAATACTTTGAAAATTTGTACTGAATACGTCAAACGTTTCACACTTATCCCTTATTGTAGATTCATGAATACACCACAGCAATAATTTGGTAATACCAACGGATATGTAATTTCCTTCTTTAAGACTGACATAGAAAAGAAAGAGTAATATAATTGTCACCATCCCATCTACCGTATGAATGCAACGTCATTCTCCCGTTCTCGTCCTCTACCACTTGAACAAATTATCGACACAACCAATAGAAAAAACTGCAAAAAGTTTATTTCTGTAGTCTCAGTTCAAACAGTCTGGCTCGAATTGTACAGTGTGGCAGTACACAAGCCCTTACAATGAAACTATTCATCTGCTGTAGTTTCTGTAAATCTAAAAATACGAATAAAATGTATCATAGTTTATGTAGTTACTACGTAGTTACGCCTCAGCCATTTATCATCTGCTCTAGTACCGTAACCGTTTTTACAGAGAGGTACTCAAGTGAATTCTACTTAATAATCGAAATGTTCCGGCAGGTTCATTTAGGTAGATCTAACACACATATTCTTCAACCGCCTACCGAAGAAAGAGATAGTTGGACTCGCGCAATATTTGCCACTAAGTTTAGTACAAGGCACTTCAGTGTGTTATGAGCTATAGCAGAAATTAAATAAAATTTAGAAAAAAAAACAGACCACGAAAGGCTGTCTTTAGACTGCACTCGTAGAAAAGAGCAGAAATATCGTGTAAAAGTCATTCAAATACTTTTTCAGATTTACCGGAAAAGCGAGCCAATCATCGTAAAACGTTAAACACCTTCTCAATATAAATATACTTTAACTAATTACTTAAAATGTTAAAATAATACTCAGTTAACTAACTACGGTTTCGAATGAAACTACACACTTTGCTACTTGGTTGGATTTAAATTTATTTCCTTGTAATTAGGAAACGTTGTATAAGAAAACACAAAAGTCGTACTTCAAGTTTCACACAAACGGATAAAAATCCTAACATTTGTCCAAAATTCGAAAAACGCACTAAAATTCGCTTTTGCAACTGAAATACTACATCGTATGTTAGACACTACAGATACTTTGCTCAGCATTACTTAAGGTCATATCACCATTTTGCAAACGTTGGCTCCTTTTTGTTTCAATGTAGCCAATTTAACATTATCAATCACATTACAAAAGTTGAAATATTTGGTCTGGTAGCTAGACCCTACAGAGTTTATTCGGTTAAACATTGCATTTTAAGTATTTATATTGTTGCAAAACAATATCTTCAAATTTCAAAACAGTTCAAAAATAATTTAAATAAAACAAAATATTGTAACCTGAATTGATAGGCCAAATACTTTTAGGTTATGTGCAAACGGGATATGAGCTATGGCAGCACACTTACACTATGTATAAAATGGCTTTACTGAATTGAATAATTGCAGTATACATTTTTTTATATGGAAGTAGAAAAAGCGACAGGCCTTAAGTTAATTCAGGTAACGTTAAGATACATGGTTTTCCTTCCACAAGACTGACGATAATCCAGAAAAACGAAAATTACCGAACAGCTCGAACTCAGCCAATGGGCAAATGTACGAAACATTATAATAAAATCGCAGATGAACGGTATATAATCGGAAACGAAATTTCATCATGCCTTAAATATGCTGAAAAATCACTTTCAAATCCGAGGTTTAAAGTATACGAAAGGTTTAAAAAATGTTGAAAATATGAAGAGAAAAAGAATTGCATTATTAGACT
The DNA here is from genome assembly GCA_022664845.1 of Lepisma saccharinum. NCBI lineage: Eukaryota > Metazoa > Arthropoda > Insecta > Zygentoma > Lepismatidae > Lepisma > Lepisma saccharinum. The sequence continues at coordinate 36,576 of JAGDQP010005188.1, forward strand.
CTAAAGTGCTTTTATTCGGATATGTATTCATGACGGAACATATCTGACAACATTCACGAGCACTCATCTACACAACGACTTGAGGAAGCTCGCACCTAAGCAGAACGTTTACAACTACATACGGTACCCTAAAAGCAAGGAATGCCATTAATAAACGTTAACATGTACACACTGATATTAAAAATAATCAATACACACCTTCGGACATAGACGTAAAGCTTTGCATCACCAATTTAGTAAGTTAAAATTTGTTAAATTAAATAATTTAAATTTTGATATATTAGTTTATTAAATAACGGCAGAACTTTAGAAAAGAATCATAAAACTTTGTAAACCAAAGTAATCAGTTTCAAATAACCCATCACTCTTCAGAAATACGCACCAACACCGTTTCTTCCTAATGGTGGACTTCACGTCGGTGCCAAAAACAGCTCCAACTCGACAAGGCAAGAAAATGTATTTATATCAAACATACCTTGTTTCACATTGACAGCTATACTATAATTTGGTTAAATTTATATTCCTCTCTTATATTAATCTTAGCTTCCCTCTGTTAAGATGAAGTCATTAATCCGATGACCTTGAGAGATACCTCGGGTTTCTGTCACATCTTATTAAATTTCATTTGAAAGAACAGCTAATCTCAATTTCACCAAGGTAAGTTCTTCTTTCCGCCATTTATGTATGACATGGATAAAACCAACGGCCAATCAGAAGCGAAAAAAGTCACGTTACGGAAGCGAGATGATAATAGATTCATAGGAAGGGAAACCAGTGTTGTCAGGTGAAGGAAAAATTCCCGAAAAACGGGAAAATCTGGGTGACAAGAAAGGGAAACGGAAGAAATAATTTTAAATCACGAAATTTGTTGAATCTTTTCGGCACTTCTTGTTTTAGTTTTCCAGTAATTTTTAAAGAAAACATAGAATCTGGAATTTTTTACAAAGATCGGTAATTTTTTTAGCATTTTGAGGGTCATATTGCGACGGGAACCTGAGAGAAACCTTATCGTCTGCTACGTTAACAATTGAAGAGGGCTCACATGACCAAGGTTAATTGTAAATTAGCTAGAATAGATATGAATCGTTTTCAAAGAGAATTAACTCTAAACCAAAGAAAAAGATGATCCTTTAATAAAGTCCCGCCAAAAGAACAGTGTTAATACCCTGTTTGATGCTCCTTATAATCATCCTGGGCATATGAGATGCTTTATCTATACGAAGAAGGGCAAGGTAATAAAAAAAAATGTCGCTTTCGAGCTTCCGAAGGGGAAACATCCACTGAATTCTAAGGTTGTATGAAAATGATTTAAAAGGGAACGAAACTAAACGAAAAAAAATGGAAGATAACAAGCTAAATATTTTTACAAACAAGAAACTTAAGAAGCTGAAAAGTATGTGAGATCAGATACTCCCTTGGCATTCGGGTCATCACACTGTTGCAATCATATTGTAGTAGTCTGGTGATAATAAGACGATTTTCCAAGTTGTTAAACTAGAATTAGCTCATTTGTAAGAATACTCAGGTTTGTTTATGGAAAAGTTAGCATAAAAAACTATGCTATTTTACAAAGCGTAACACAATGCAGCGAAGATTTAACATAAGGTTTTCTGATAAATATCAGGAAATCAAGGAAATACTTTTAGATTCAGAAAAAGATTTCTGAGAATTGCACGAACTTGTAGTACTTTTCCTTACTTAAAATTGAAAATATTCAGGTTATATAAGGTAACAAAACATATTTTAAGACTTTCACAACGTATGTCTGACATTTTACTAATAAAACACTTTTCCGTATATTTGTTGTGCTATTTTTATTTAAGAACCCGACGATCATGTCGTAAGCCTTCCTGCCAACGTTGGTAACTGGAATTCCAAGTAGTTTGGTGTGTTTCGTATATTTTCACATAGTGAACGGAAAGAAAATAAGTATTATTAAATTTCAGTTTGTTTCTTTAACAAGTTATAAAATAAATGGTATTAAAATAGCATTTTAATTCAAAGTAACACTCTTATAATCGAAGAACATTTTGAAGTTGTTGAATAGTAGATATGTTTTTTTTACTCGGTTTTGTGAATATGTTAGTGTAATTTAATGTCATTATGTGTAGAAAATATTGATGTTTTGTGTCCAAAGGGAAGCAAATGTAAAGAGTATTTTGGCACCATTCTTGAATGTTTTCGCTAAAAAAAAGTTTTTGTCGGAATTATTGTCTGTTTTCGACAGCAAATATTGAAATAACAAATACTTCAGTGGAATTAACAGTAATAGATTAGAAGGTTGTCTCACTATGTACATTATCGGTATTTGTTAATTAAAGCAGGAACTAAAAAGAAATATTTGTTTAAAGGTATGATAATCAATTTGTTTATAATCCTAGACAGCCATAGTAGTTTTGAAAAACGATATGTGTATGGTCATTCTGAAATTAATGTGTGAATTCAGTAAGGCCGATAGTACAGGATGATTCTCTCGCTAGAGACCACAAATTATTGCCTATAAAAATATGATATAGAGATAATGGCTTCGAAATTTATGTACACTTACCTCAAACAATGCGAAACATGACCTGCTTATAATCGATGCTGAAATTGTTCTCTTTCCACATCTAAGCCTGCTTGAATGCGTCTCTCCAAATTATGGAAACGATTTCTCAAAAGTGTCGATGTTAACTCTTTCAATCTCTTGGCGTATAACGGCTTTGAGTTGTTCATTTGTTTGGGGTTTATTTTTGTACACGTTTCCCTTTAATACGCCCCAAAGAAGTCGGCAGATAATAGATCGGAAGATCTGAGTGCCCAAACGCTTTTTCGAAATAATTAGTGTCCAAGAGAACTTTCAATTTCTCGCAATTGCTAGCATTTGAAGTGTACCATGTTACAACGTCTTGTTAGTAATATCCATTACTGAGTTAATCACCTATTTGTTAGTATGAAATGTGTCTGGCATGCTGTAAATTAACTTGTTTTCCAATATTTAAGAACGACGAATACGCACTGTTCGACTACGTATCTTCTTACGTGATATTCGGCTGAAAACTGCCGAAATGCAGGGACGCGGAACAAAGGCAAATGAAAGTCACTGGACGAGTACATTAAATTGCCTGGTGCTCCATGCTGTTTTGCATCGTTTACTGTACGTGTATATAAAATTTCATACCATTATCTCAATAACCAAAAGTTTGATAGACAATAGTTCTGGGATCTCTAGTGAGAGAATTACCCTGTACAACAAATAAAATAATTTCGCACATCGTATTAGCTTTTGCACACAAAAGATATGGTTTGAATAAGCCTCCGTAAATTTTCGTCGTCTTCTTCATTGAAAGCTAACAGCAAATATTTTAAAATAACATATCCCATCGAAGCGGAATCTTGTTAAGCTCGTATAAATTTTGATTTAATCACGATCTCCCACTTCCAATATTAACAAGGTTTACTATGTTATTAGAGGCAGGTGTAGATTTGATCTTTATCAAGTGTGAGAATTATTAGGCTGAATTTGTTGTTATTCATCAGTGGTTCAACTGCCCTGTCCGCTATAGAGGTCACTTGTTATTTACGGTATAAATTGTTACCTGATTCTTACATATCAACGTATATTGTAGCATGAAATTTCTCATTCAACTTTTCTCAAATCGAACGATTGTTGCTTTTACTTTCACATATTTTATACAAGATTTAACGTCTTTGGAGGAACATTTTATTGAAAGCAATCGTATCTAAAATTCTCGTAATCTGCTACAACAGATCACACACTCTAAAGATCACTTCTACATTTGCACTCAACGACTAGTCTGCCCAATATAACACGCGTCACACTCACATTTTATTTCATATACTCCCGACATCTTAAGATTAAGGGTGTACTTCGGGCTTCTGAGGAAGTTCTTCTATCCCGTGTTGCCATATAATAAACGTATCATCTGCATACCTACTCCAATGGATCACCAAACATAGATGTATGTTATATTCACGTACGTTACTCTATCATGAAGAAGTTGCTAGATGCAACAAATGGATCGAATCAGCCAATACTGCCAAAAGGAAAAAGCGTGCAAAAGAAATGGTACAACGGCCTTTAAACATCTGACATAGCGTCATTTATACTGATGACTCGTTCTTTGCACACGTTTCACATAGTATTTTTACGAGACTCTGCAGAACGTCTTGCTGCATAAACCGACTGCAACCAACAGCCCAACAGGGTGGGTTTGTCCTATTCATCTGGATGAAAATTGGCGTACAAGATGCCCCGAGCTTCTGGAATGTGTAGGCAATATTACAAGTGTAAACAAAATTGAGATTTAGATATTTTAGCCTTATGCAATGAAAATGTACATCAATTGAATCGACATATGCAGAAAGAAGAATTTTGACAAAATGTACAATTTTACAGGAAATAAAAATAAATATAATAGCTTTCACAAACGTGAATGCCCAAGACTATTTACCTGGTGGATGATAAGAATAGGTTTGAAATTGAATATAGCTCCTAATGTGGCATACAAATGCATTTAAATTTTGTTCACTTTTAACACTTCATAAATGCCATGACAGGATGTTTATGAGTACGCACAGTGTAAAAAAATGTTCTTATTTCAAAATTCACATACATACTTACGAGTATGCTCTTCGAATGAATCGACTTGTGTTTTAATTTTAATTTTAATTTATTTATGACCTTTAGATATATATAATTCAGGCTAGGATAAAGTAATGGAAAGTCTGAGAATGAGTCGACGAAAATATAAGTTCAAGGAACCATTCAGGGATTTTCCTGGTGTGACTGAGAACAAAGTTGAGAAACTCTCAGTCAGGATCCGTCCCAGGACCTTCCAAACGATCCCTTGGTCCTTAATTTTTGAATTTCAGTTACAAATTGAAGGTATAACTCTGTTTAGAGGCAAGTAATTCAAGGAACAGACGAATATTTCATTTTGATGTGATTGTTACTGTAAAGACATTTTGAAAAATTGCGTTATTAGTACTTTCTGAAGACAAACATAAAAATATATTTACTCTAAATTAATATATATTTAGAATTGCTTACCTCATTCAAATATACATACAACTTCCACACACCGTATACAATAGTGATATTTCGTTAAGATGTTTAGCTTTTAGTGCTTTAACAGAAAGACATAAGCAAATCCTCCAAAAAGATTTTTCTAGTACTCTCATCAAGTTGTTGGTCACCCAAATATGGCCGCACGCGCTCCTCTATACGAGACTCCTTCTCAAGGTGGTTTCACTATCTATATAGCATGCAGTATAAAGGTTACTACTATAAAATATTTTTGTTGAATATTATCATTCTTGACTCACTAGAATACAAGTAGATGTACGCATTTTTTATGTAACGAGTATTGAGATAATAAATTTCTACTAGTTTCAGAAAATCATGCAAATACCTATTACATGGATGCCAATGGAATGGAGTTCCCTTCAACTGTTGTGAATACTTCATTAAACTGTCTTACTGGGATGGTGAATGCTACATTCTTAATTCTTTGCAAACAAGGTAAAGTAAAATTTCATTGCATTGTACTAAAAATTTATAAAATGAGTATCGGTGGCAACATCACACGAAGATACAGTCAATAAAAGCCGAAGTTGCCTAGAGGCCCAAAAATAAATTCAAATCCAATAAATTTACAGTCTCAAAACTAATTGAACAAAACAGACTAACAAGGCTATTTCATTTAACTTAAAAAGAGACAACAAGCGTTACACTTTCAATGTTCTAACATTTTCCTCAGATGAAACACTATTCGGCACTAACAGAGGGTAGCGGATGTTGGGATAGTTTGGAGTGAAAACGGATAGGAAAGAAGGGAAGAGGGTCTGAGAGGGAAGAGGGAGAGGAAATGTGCTCTGAAAGGAGAAGAACAAAGATTAGTGATATACAGTGTTCCGTGTATGAACTGTGAATCAGGTATGGAGAGACGAAAATGAAATTACAGAAGAGGCTTAAATTACACAAGGATGACTTCAGATTAGAGAGAGACAGAAACGCTATTTACAAACATGTACAGAAAGAGGCGCATTATACAGACTGGGAAGGGGCGGAGATACTAGACACAAGAGGAAAAGGTGTTGGCTAGGAAGCTTAAAGAAGAGAGGAAAATTAGATAAACGTGAGATAAAGGAATGGTGGGTCGAGTATAAAGAAGTAATGAGAAGACATGCTGGGAAGAGAAGAACGGAGACAGTATTCTGGAAAATAGGGAATGTTTTGTATTCCCCCACCCTTTTGTTGTTTATTATTTACTTTAGGCTTCCTTTCTATTATGCAATATTTATTTGTGTGGCGTATTCAGTTAAATGCAGTTATTTTATATTTAGTATCCTTGTTATGATGTTTCCCCTAAGCGGTCTAGTTTTAGCGGCCTAGTTGACTATGGAGTGTGGTCTGTGAGCGAAGGACTGTGATTGTCTAAAATTTGTTTAGGGTTGGAAAGTAAAGGAATTCTGGAACGTGATTGACGAATGACGTAGAAAGGATCTCTTGGCCTTTTGGTGCTTTTTATGAACGGTTAGTGTTGATTAGTGTTTTGTCTTTTACAATAAAGTTACCTGTAATAGCCTTGTCAGCCTGTTTTACTAAATTAAGCGTGGATACAAGACCTCAATATAATTATATCCACATTCTCAAAACTAGGTTTATAATTGTTCCATTTAATTATTCCGTTTATACCTAGTAAGTTTTTAATCAGTGTATGTAATTGCTAAAATTCAACATATGTTGACTAAAGGGGCATTGTTATGTCACAACATTTGCCACTGGAAACAACATCCCCGAGCAATACAAAAGTATGCTTGTGCATTATTTTTCCATGGTAGGCACTTTCCTTGCCCCATTAGAGTACTGTTCTGAATTGAAAGGTTCCCAAACAAGATCAGTTGAACTTGTAAGCGCCGGTACAAGTTTTAAATAGGATAATCCAACAGTGGCAAATCAAACACTATCAAACATTTTGCTTCAAAAGTTGTTCGAGAAAACGTAGATTATCACATTATCTCAACACAATGAGAGAATACAATAAGCAGATGGCTTGAAAAGAAAGCCGGTAATATTCACCAAATCAACAAGACAACAGCATATTGCGGCAAGAAAAAAATGATTTAATCGCCTCGCTCTGAGTAAACCATACTAGCATCAATCAGAAAACTCGGAAACGGGTGCGACATACAATGAGAAGAAAACTCGAGGAACACGGAGCATGTAATACCGTCTGAACGCGGAGGAAGTGTTTTTTGTCCTTGTCAGGGCTTCTGGGTGGGCTTTTTGCATTATATTCACATAGTATACGGAACACAGCATGTTTCATCTTGTTCAAAGAGCTAATAAACCCAGATGTTTAATGGATTGAATATATCACAGGAGATTTTCATAAGTTAGGTTATAGTGAGGTTTGTTCTATATATGGTGACTTGGTATAAAATCAAGAAATTTATTATGACTATGATTTAAATCATAGTTTTTGAATACATCATTTTCAGATACAAATTATGATATATCAGGGAATTGATATATTGTGCTTCAAGTATTTTATACGACATATGAAATCAGCAGAAGGAAACATAAATTGTAGTAACGTTATTGTTATATGATTATTTCAGTAACATTAAATATGGTTTACATCTTCAAGAACCTAAATATTTTGTTGGCTATGAACTGTTATGGTTAAGAGTACCATGAATAAAGTTCGTTTTTCTGAACCAATTCTAATTAGGAGGCTTTACTTTAGCAGACAAGACGCCTTTTCATACTATGGTTATATTGGGAAACAATAACGTGTAGTGTTAATATATCGCTCCGAAGGATGTTGCTTACATTAGGTAAAACAATTTAAAGAAAAACGTTGATATTCTAAAAGACACGTTACATTTAACGGATTAATGAGGTCTTCATGAGTACAAAATGAATGCTCTTGATGATATCAAGACTTGCTTTTTAATCAAATGTTATTTCTAAGCATTTTATGTAAATAATGTACATTAATGTTACAGTAATGCGAATTAATAACAGTAATTAACAGTAATGCGAAATCTCCGCTCTGGCACTACTCCAGAATGGACGAAAATGGAGAGCAGTTCCAGGATCTAATATAACAACACAACTTAAATGTACTACATAGGGATGGCCAATCATAAACTTTCAGCTGAACTAAATATTAACGTAACAATGTCTAAGAGAAGTATTTACAATACAGACTGCAAGTAATGTGTGTCGTTTTCGATATATCAGGAGCATTTGATAACCTCTGGTGGCCTGCTCTATTAGAATAACTAAAAATTCTCAGGTTACATTCGGACACATGGAAACTTCTCAATAACTATTTCATAAACAGAATAATCGAAAAGACAGCTGGTGGCGTTGTGTGGAAGGCGCTCACAAGGGGGCGTCTCCAGGGGTCGATCCTTGGACCCAAATTCAGGGACATAACATTCCAGCCATGTTTGGAGATGCTAAGTAGACTGTAAGAGATGCAAACTGTGGTAGGGTATGCGGACGATCTACCGGTCGAACTAAAAGGTAATTGTAGAAATAATCAGTAACAAAAACGAAGACAATCGTCAACGAAATAGTAACGTGGTGCAGCAATAACAAATTGACTATCTCAGCAGAAAGAGCAAAGTATGTGTTATTTAAAGGAAAGCTAAATTTTAACAGGAGCCCCATAACTAAAATTAATAACAAATCAAGAAAAAGAGAAACACATTACACACATTACACTTTAATTTATTTTGAGGTTAGGTTAGCATCTTTTTAGCTAAAATTTGGTGGAGAACCATCATGATTTTTTTTTTTTGCTGAATATGGTAGTACTTTTTATCATGATTACTTCCAAGGTCCTTTTCATCATCTTACCCTGCCATGCACATTTTTATTAATAATTGCTTTCTTTAATTTTTGTGACAATGGAAACGGTGAGTTTAGGTATTAAAAGCTAGAATGTATATAAACCCACCAGAGCAGGATGCACACCCAAGATGCACACAATGAGGCTTGCAAAGAGGGAGTGTGCGCTCGAATGGAGCTCGGTTTCGTTAGCCGCGGGGGGAAGGGAAGCTCCCGGTTATCGGCGAGCATACGCAAAATTGCAATTAAAATTGTACTCAAACTTGTTTACGGCGATTTTGATTTGGAGCACCGTAGAAATGGCAAGATTGATTAAAAAAAACCTTTCGGTAGGCCTACAGGCTGAGGTAGATCTCGAAGGTGTCTTTAAATGTTCAACTCTCGCCTTATATGAGAGCTATCGAGAAACTATTTATTGATTTGTAGATTATTTATCAAGAGCTGTTCAACGATACCCCACAAGACGTATATATATATATATATATATATATATATATATATATATACTCGCTTTGCTTCGCCGGGAGGGCTTACCCCCAGACCCCCGTAGGGGGTTCGCCCCCAACTTCAGTGTTTTTGAGAGGATGCGCCTCCTTTATCTTAACCAAAATCTCCCTGCAGCACTACACCACCATGGTGTCCATCTGCACCCCTCCACGGGGGGCTGCGCCCCCAAAGGGGAAATTTGCCCCATTTATTGTAACCTACTCTTGGTCATACACCTTCAAAGAAAATTTCGTTTCTCTACCTTCAATGATTTGGAAATTGGGTTTCTCGGGCGGCCATTTTGGATGCAAGTTGACAACTTTTTTAAAGTTTTCTTATACAAGTAAAATTTCATTTATCCAGCTCAAACGGTGTGCAAAATGGGATTTTGGGGGGCCATTTTGGATTCAAGACGGCGACTTTTCCCAAATGTTGTAATATTTCCCTAAACTACTTGTCACAATGCACCTTTATGCCAAATTTCGTAGCTCTAGCTCAAATGCTGTGGAAAATGGACTTTTTGGTCCGCCATTTTGAATCCAATATGGCGTCTTTGGATACATCATGTAATATTTTAGTAACATACAAGTGATAATGTACCGTGTTATCAAATTAGATATTTCTAGCTTCAGCCGTTTAGGCTGTGTATTCTACACAACAATGAGTTCGGCGGCCATTTTGGATCCAAGATGGCGACTGTTTCAACATTTCGTAATATTTTCCTGAACTACTACTGACGATACACCTTTATGCCAAATTTCGTACCTCTAGCTCAAACGATATGGAAAATATATTTCTTTCTTCCGTCATTTTGAATCCAAGATGGCGTCTTTGAACTCATGAGGTAACATTTTCGTAATCAAACAGTGATGTTGTACCTTTATGCCAAATTTGATTTCAATAGCCGCAGCGGTTTAGGCTGTGTATTCTATACAACAATGGGTTCGACGGCCATTTTGGATTCAAGATGGTGACCGATTTTGCTCATTAACGAACCTAACTGAGCTATTAAGCCTATAAACAACATATAAAAATTTGGTTCAAATATCTTCAAAATTATGGCCGCTAGCGTGTTAATATATATATATACAGGGGTTGGACAAAAGAATCTAAAAACACGTCATACGGGACACGTAAGTGTGGCCCGCCACTGTACATCACGTGTTGCGGTTGCCGATAGTGTTTTGTTTTCAATGTGTCATGTGGACCTTCCTCTTCCGTCAGCAGTACCCACTTCACCTGTGAGTGTCGTGGTTTGCAAGTGGTGCGGTAAAATGGGCGACCTGACAGACTTTCAAAGAGGCATGATCGTTGGTGCCAGTCTGGTTGGAGCTTCAGTGACAACAGTGGCGACCATTGTGGGGGTATCGACAGGCATTGTGTCCAATGTCACGAGGGCATACACAATGCATGGGCAAACAACGTCTGCAAAGCACAACAGTGGTCGAAAGACAATCCTGTCCGATAGGGACAGTAGGGCATTAAAACGGATTGTAGCAGCTAAAAAGCAGACCACTGCAATGAAAATTACATCTGAACTCAATTCCGGCCTACAGAACCCGGTTTCATCAAAAACAGTGCGAAGGAAACTTCATAAAATGAAAATTCATGGCAGGGCCGCGATCGCCAAACCTCTGGTCACAGCAGTAAATGCGAAGTGGCGTATCCAGTGGTGCAAGGACCACAAGGAGTGGACGCTTGATCAGTAGAAACACGTAATGTATTCCGATGAATCGACCTACACCTTGTTTCCAACAACCGGTCGTGTTTACGTATGGAGAACACCATCGCACGCCTATGATCCAAACTGTCTGTGCCCAACTGTAAAGCATGGGGGTGGTTCTGTTAGAGTATGGGCAGTGATATCGTGGTTTTCTGCAGGTCCCATCATAGACTTTCATGGAATGATGAATGCTAAGGCGTATGAGGCCATTTTGGGGGACCAGGTTCTACCCATGGCCCACACATTGTTCCCGGATGGTGATGGCATCTACCAAGATGATTTGGCACCCTGTCACACTGTAAAAACGGTGCAATCATGGTTTGAGGAGCATGACCAGGAGCTATCACACCTCCCCTGGGTCCCACAATCACCAGATCTGAACATCATTGAGCCATTGTGGTCTGTGTTAGAAAGGCGTGTTCGGTCTCATTACCCTCCACCATCATCCCTTAAAGAACTGGAGCATGTTTTGGAGGAAGAAAGGTACAACATTCCACACACCACGATTCAGAAGCTGTATACGTCCATTCCACGTCGGGTCCAAGCTGTTTTGGACGCAAAAGGAGGCCCCACACCATACTAGGTATGATTTTCACACTTTTTCAAACGTTTTAGATTTTGTGTCCAACCCCTGTATATATATACCTTGATATCGTACCTATCTCAATAGGTAGATTTTCTTCGAAATGTACCTAAAAATTGCGACCGGGACGCTAGATTCATTTACTGCTTCAGTTTTTAAGGTTCTAAATTATGATTCTCTGAATGTAAATCCCAGCGTTGGCTAGATATCATGGAATGACTGTAAATACAACGCCGAGACCACTTATTACCAGTTCCCAACGTGGCGCATTGGTAACACGTTGGCTTACGAAATAAAAATTCCTCGTTCAATTCGCGGCGGGGGTAAGAATTTTTTTACTTTTTTCTTACATAATATATACTTATATATTTATATTTATTATTAATAATGGCTTCATTGTACTTTTCGTAGATAACAAGGTAACCAAAAAGATTCTTGCCGTTCTAGAGCAGCGATAAACAAAGAGCAGTACAGTAGACGGTACGTACCTTTAGGCTTCGAAGGATGGTCCATCAGAATTCAACACCTTTTCCCAACGTTTCTGCAGCTGCACAATACCCTGGTGAAAAAAGTCAGCGGTCTTCGAGGTAAAGAAGTCCGTGAGTGCGTTCCGCAGGTCTCCCTCATTGGTGAAGGATCTCCCATGCAGGTGGCTGTCAATGGAATGAAACGGATGGTAATCTGTTGGCGCGTGGCACAGTGTATCCCAAGCAAGTTGCTGAAGGATCTCCCGGGTCCTCTTTGCCACTTGTGGCTTGACATTATCGTGGACCAGTAAACCCTTCCGATTCACCAATGTCGGCTCCTTCTGTCGCAATGCACGCTGTAACCTTTGCAACTGATGTGAGTACAGGTCAGCAGTTATGGTCTGACCCGGTGGAAGGAACTCATAAAGCACCACTTCGTGACAGGTCTACCATACAGAGAGCATAACCTCTCCTGTGTTCAGAGGTGGTCTCGAGGTGTGAGGAATAGCGTCAAGTGGCGACAACTAATGTCTGGTACTCTTCGGAGTGTCATAGAGGATCCACGTTTCGTCACCAGTGAGCAAGCGATCAAATATGGGTGTGTTCAGGTGCCGAATGAGCAAGGACAAACAGACTATCACTCGTTGTGCCTTGTTGGCTGCCGACAATGTGAGGGGTAACCACTTGTTTAACCTGTATGACTTCCCTATACCATGCAGGTGCAGTCTGACTGTTTCAGCGGAAACATGGAACCTTTCTGCAAGTTCGTCACACGTTAGACTACTGTCATCCTCGATGGCTGCTTTCAGGGTCTTGTCATCGAACACATGTGATCGTCCATTGCGATGTTTATCAGCAAGGCTCACATCTCCCGAACGGAATTTCTGGAAATAATGCCTGGGACTGCGTTCGTCCACGCCATTCTCACCAACTGTCTGGCATATGCGGCAGCTGACAGGCCCACTTTACAGAAAAAGCACACAGGAAAAAGCTGCTTCGATACCTCCATTTCTCTTTTACACTGGACGAGCTATGACTGCTATGTGTGAACACCGTGCCTGTATTACTGAAGGTCAATGGTCTGATTATCTTCCGATCGCATGGCAGACACGCACGTCATTTGGTTTCCTCTCTGTGAGCGCATGATTAATGGGACATCAAAAACAGCTAAAATCTTTTTGGTTACCTTGTATCTTATATTACTGACCATGGAAACGTGGAGAGTAGGTACTGAAAACTAGGATGTATATAACTAGAAAGCTGAGAGTGGTGAGTTTAATGGCTGATTAAACAATTTTCCTGCTATGATCTGTGTATCTAGGTGGTCAGTGTGTCAGACTCTTGTCCTCAAAGTCATTGGTACGATTCCACGCGCGGATTTCAAATTATTTTCTTCTAGGAATTAAGCACTGTAAATGATGTTCGCGATTGTTCCTAAAATAGGTGTATCCCGTAAAGGGGAAAAATCGCAACACAGAGAGAGGAGGGGGGAGAAAGAGAGAGACGTAGACTGTGTATTCATAAGCGTTAAAATTTCATTTATTTCCGTGTCCATGTCTTTCCATTTTTCTTTCCCTCTTTGCTTGTTTTCTCCTCTCTTTTTTCACTCTTTTCCCGTCTTCTTCCATGATTTCTCTCTCTCTCTCTCTCTCTCTCTCTCTCTGTGTGTGTGTGTGTGTGTGTGTGTGTGTGTGTGTGTGTGTGTGTGT